>CAUYRT010007400.1:0-62692 GCA_963574885.1 Lepilemur ruficaudatus
TTTGACAGAGTAGGTTTTTGAATGTAACAAGATAAGTCAAC
Source organism: Lepilemur ruficaudatus (assembly GCA_963574885.1). Classification (NCBI taxonomy): domain Eukaryota; kingdom Metazoa; phylum Chordata; class Mammalia; order Primates; family Lepilemuridae; genus Lepilemur; species Lepilemur ruficaudatus. The sequence goes on from CAUYRT010007400.1 coordinate 42, forward strand.
TTGAGTGGTAATATATTTTGGGAAATCAGCTCACTACAAATTGTGACTGTAAACATTGTTCTGTAAATGCTTTGTAGTTTTCCCCCAATTAAAAAAAAAAAGAATGGAAAAACATCCCATGCTTATGGATTGGGAGCATCAATCTAACAATTTCCATACTGCTCAAAGTGATTTACAGATTCAGTGGAATTCCCATCAAAATACCAATGTTATTTTTCACAGAATTAGAAAAAATATTCCGAAATTTCATATGAAATCAAAAAAGAGCCCAAATAGCCAAAGCAATCCTATGCAATAAGACCAAATCTGGAGGCATCACATTACCTAACTTTAAATTATACTGCAAGGCTATCATAACCAAAGCAGTATGGTACTGGTATACGGGTAGATGCATAGATCCATGGAATAGAATAGAGAATCCAGAAATAAATCCATACACCTACAACCAACTTATTTTTGACAAAGCAGACAAAAACGTACACTGGGGAAAGGAGGCCCTATTTAATGAATGGTGCTGGGAAAATTGAAGAGCCACGTGCAGAAGATAGAAACTGGATCTCTGTCTCTCACCATATACAAAAATTAATTCAAGATGGATTAAAGACTTAAATATAAGACCTTATATCATTAAAAATTTGAGAAGAAAACTTAGAAAAAACTCTTCTGGAATTGGCTTAGGCAAAGAATTTATGACTAAGAACTCAAAAGCAAATACAGCAAATTCAAACATAAACAAATGGGACTTAATTAAACTAAAAAGTTTCTACACAGCAAAGGGAATAATCAATAGAGCAAATAGACACTTACAGAATGGGAGAATATATTCACAGACATATATCTGACAAAGCACTAATATCCAGAAAAGAACTCAAACAATTTTGTAAGAGGAGAATGAATAACCCCATCAAAAAGTGGACAAAAGAATGAACAGATTTTTTTTAAAGAAGTATACAAATGGCCAATAATGTAAGAAAAAATGCTCAACATCACTAATCATCAGGGAAAGGCAAATTAAAACCGTAATGAGATACCACCTTACCCATGTAAGAATGGCCATTATTAAAAAGTCAAAAAACAATAGACGTTGGTGCTTATGTGGTGAAACAGGAATGCTTATACACTGTGGGAATATCAATTAGTACAACCTCTATGGGAAACAATATGGTGATTCCTCAAAGAACTAAAAGCAGACCTACCATTCAATCCAGAACTCCCATGACAAGGTATCTACCCAAAGGAAAAGAAGTCATTAAATCAAAAAGGCATCTGCATACAAATGTTTGTTGCAGTACAATTTATAATTGCAAAGATATGGAATCAACTTAAATGCCCATCAACTGATGAATTGATTTAAAAAAATGTGGGATTGTGGGATACACACACACACACACACACACACACATACATACACACACACACCATGGAGTTGTACTCACCCATAAAAAGGAATGAAATAGTGTCTTTTGTAGCAGCTTGGATGGAAGTGGGGACCATTATCCTAAGTGAAATATCTTAGAAATGGAAAAACAGGTACCACATGTTCTTACTTATAAGTGAGAGCTAAACTGTGGGTATATATAATAACAAAGTGGTGAAATGGACATTGGAAACTAAAAAGAGGGGAGGATAAGAGGGGAGTGAGAGTTAAAAATTATCTATCAGATACATTGTACACTATTATTCTAGTGATAGGTACACGAAACGCCATGACTTAGCATTATACAATTCACCCAGGTACCCCCTAAATCTACCCCCTAAATCTATTGAAATAAAAAAAAATGGAGTTCAATAATTTCCCCACAGTCACATGTGTGATAACTACTGAAGTCATAATTCAGACCTATATTTGATATTCCAAAGCCCATATGTATCCATCAGATTTTATATTTAACTGGAAGCAGAGAAGAATGGGGGGCAGAAAAACCTTATTAAGGATATGGTATTTGTGGTAGACTGAGAAATATGAAAACTAGGTAATGTCTGTTAAAATAATTTATATTAAAAATTAATTAGAGATGTGGACACAAAATTAAAAGAGAAAAATAATTGTTAGAATTGTTTGGAAATCAAATATACTGGGCCTAATTGAATGTGGAGTTAGAATTTAATCAATGACTAGAGATGCTGACATCAAAAGGTAGATATTGTGAGCAAGGGGAACTTTACAAAGAAGAACAAGAGGGAAATGATGAGGTAAGTTTGCATATAGCAATATCTTGAATGAGCAACAGCGTATGTATGATCATATGTCCAGTAGACAGCTGAGTAGTGCTAATTTTGGAGAGGTCTAAACTAGACAAACAAATTTTGTATAACTCTATAGAGAAAATAATTAAACTTATGGAAGTGATATTCCAGAATTATTAGTATGCTGATAAGGAAGGAAATGATGTTAAAAAGAAATCTTGATGAACACCTATATTTAGAGAATGGAAGAGAAAAGGAGGGCAAAGGAAATATAGAGTCAACGTGTAAGGAATCAGAGAGAAAAGAGAAATATTTATCAAAAAAAAAAAGGCAAGGGAATAATTTGTTATTTAAAAAAGCAAAGGGAATAGTTCATTGTTAGTGCATAGAAATAAAATTAATTTTTATATGTTGACTTTGTGTTCTGCAATTTACTGAATTTATTAATTTGTCCTAATAGGTGTTTTTTCGTAGAGTCCTCGGGGTTTTCTATATCTGAGATCATGTTATCTGCAAACAGTAATAATTCTACTTCCTCTATTCTGTTTTAGATGTTTTTAATTTTTTTTCCTAATCACTCTGGCTAGTACTTCCAGTTATATGTTGAATAGAAGCAGTGAGAGTGGACATTGTTGTTTTGTCCCTGATCTCAAATGAAAAGGTTTAGATTTTTTATTATCGAGCATGATGTTAGCTGTGGGTTTACTATATATGGCCTTTATTGTATTAAAACACATTTCTTCTATGCCTAATTTTTTTCAGAGTTTTTATCCTGAAAGGATGTTGAATTTTACCAAATGTTTTTCTGTATCTGTATGATCATATGACTTTTAATCTTCATTCTGTTAATCTGGTTTATCACATTTATTGATTTGCATATGTTAAACCATCCTCACATCCCAGAGACAAATCCTACTTGAACAAAGTATACTATCCTTTTAATGGCAAATTAATTCAGGTTGCTAGTATTTTGTTCAGAAATTTGCATCTACGTTAATCACAGACATGGGGCTACAATTTTCTTTTCACGTAGTGTCCTTATCTGGCTTTGGTATCAGGGTAATTTTGGCCTCCTAAAATGAATTTTGGAGTTATTATAGTCTAAATGTTTGTACTCTCCAACAAATATATATTGAAATCCTAATTCCCAAAGTGATGGTATTTCGAGGTGAAACCTTTTGGGATATGATTAAATCATGAGGGTGAAACCCTCATGAATGAGATTAGTACCCTTATAAAAGAAGCTCAAGGGAGCTTGTTTGTTCTTTTATCATGTAAGGACACAAGTAGAAGGCACCGTCTATGAGAAACAAGCCCTCAACACATATGGTATCTGCTGGTGGCTTGATCTTTTCCTCTAGAACCATCACCAGTAAGTTTCTGTTATTTATAAACTACTCAGATTATGGTATTTTTGTTACAGCAGCCCTAAAAGACTAGGGCAGGAGTGTTTCCTTCTCTTTAATTTTTTGAAAGAGTTTGAGAAGGATTTCTATTAATTTTTCTTTAAATGTTTGTAGAACTTACCAATAAAACCATCAGGTCCTGGGGTTTTCTTTGATGGGAGATTTTTGATTACTGATTTCTCAGATGTGCTATTGATTTGTTCAGTTTTTCTATTTACTTATGATTCAATCTTGGTAGGTTGTGTTTCTAGGAACTTATTCATTTCTTTTAGGTTTTCCAATTTCTTTTTCCATTTATTTATTTACTTGAGACTTCTCTCTCTTTTCTTAGTATAGCTAAAGGTTTTTATAATTTATTTAGCTTTTCAAAAAACCAATTCTTAGTTTTATTGAATTTTCTGGTCTCTTTTACATTTATGTCTGCCCTGATCTTTAATACTTATTTCTTTATGCTAAATTTGGGATTAGTTTGTTCTTATTTTTCTCATTTCTTGAGGTGTAAGGAATCCCATTTAAAATAACATCAAACAATAAAAATGAGATACTTAGAAATAAATGTATCCAAGGTAGTGAATAATCTACTCACTGAAAACTATAAAACATTGATAGAAAAATTAAAGACATAAATAAATGAAAAAATATTTTGTGTTCATAGATTGAGAGACTTAATATTAATATGTCCATTCTGTTCAAAGAGATCTGCAGATTCAATGTAATCTCTAACAAATTACTAATGGCATTTTTCACAGATATTAAAAAATCTTAAAATTTATATGGAATCACAAAAGAACCCAAATAGCCAAAACAATCTTGAATAAGAACAAGTTGAAAGCATCACACTATCTGCTTTCAAAATATACTATCAAGCTATATCAAAACAGTATGGCACTGGCATAAACATAGAGCTATATAGTTCAATGGAACAGAATAGGGAGCACACAATTAAATTCACATATATATGGCCAATTGGTCTTTTATAAAGATGCCCAGAACACACAGTGGGGAAAGAGCAGTCTATTCAATAAATGGTGTTAGGAAAATTAAACACCCACACACAGAAAAATGAAATTGGATGTTTATCTCATACCATATACAAAAATTAACTCAAAATTCATTAAAGATAGAAACTTGAGACATGAAACTTTAAAACTCAAAAAAGAAAACATAAAGAAAAAGCCTCTTGACATTGGCCTGAGTAATGAATTTTTGGATATGACCCCAAAAGCATAGGCAACAAAAGCAAAAATAAACAAATGGGATTTCATGAAACTAGAAAATTCTGCACAGCAATAGAAAAAATAAATGGAGTTAAGAGAAAACCTCCCAAATGGGAGAAAGTATTTGGAAACCATACATCTAATAAGAGATTAATAGCCAAAATATGTAGGAAACTCAAGAGCAAGAAAAAAAAAACATGATTTAAAAATGGGCAAAGAACCTGAATCCATATTTCTCCAAAGAAAACATACAAATGGTCAACAAGTGTGTGAATACATGCTCAACATCACTAATCATCAGGGACATGTAAATTAAACCCACATGAGATATCACCTCACACCTGTTGGAATGGCTATTATCAAAAGCACAAACAATTACAAGTGTCAGCAAGGATGTAGAGAAAAGGGAACTCTTATACACTGTTTATGGTAATATAAATTGGTACAACCATTTTGGAAAAGTATGGAGGTTTTACAAAAAATTAAAAATAGAACTACCAAATGATCCAGCCATCTCACTTCTGAGTACACATCTAAAGGAAATGAAATCAGTATCTGGAAGAGATATCTGCACTGTTCATTGCAGTATTATTCACGATACTCAGCAGATGGAAACAGTCCAAGTGTCTATAAATGGGTGAACAAATAATGAATATGTGGTAGATATAATACAATGAAATTATTATTCATCTTTACAGAAGAAGGAAATTCTGTCATTTGTAACAACATAGATGAATCTAGAGGACATTATGCGAAATGAAATAACTAAGCATAGGAAAACAAATACTGCATAATTTCACTTATACATGAAATCTAAAAAAGTTGCACTCATAGAAGCAGAGAGATTGATGATTGCAACGGGCTGGTGTGGGGAAGCAAAAGGTGATGTGGGTACGATTACAGAGTACAGAGCTTCATTTATGCAAGATGAATAATCCTGAAGGTCTAATGTACAACATGATGACAATAGTTAATATTGTATTGTATTCTTGAAATTTGCTAAGAGTCAAACTTAAATATTCTCACCTCACATACCTACACACAAATGGTAACTATCTGATGTAATGGATATGTTAATTAATTTGATTGTGGTAATCATTTCACAGTGTATACATGTACGAAAACATCAAGGTGTACACCATAAATATATACAATTTTCATGTCAATTATGCCTCAATAAATCTGAGAGAAGGAAAAGGCAAAGAAAGTAGAGCAAGAGATCTAAAAATTAAAAAAAATAACAGCAAAATTTAGGTCAAATGCTAATTTTTGATTGAGGGTAGGAGAAGTATGGGAAAAAGCTACTAGTCTTCTTGATAAGGACATTGTTAGTGAGAAATAAGGCAGAAAAATATTCTCATATTATTTTTACGAAATATGCATGTTCAATTTCAAGAATTTACACAGGCATCCTTTAATTCAACAACATATGTATTGCTTTCAACAAGATTTACATTATGTATAGAGAATAACTTATAAATTGATATACAAGGTAAAATGTATTTATTTCATTTTGCTTTTTGCCCCCAAATTAAAAAAAAAAAATACAGGCAAGTGGAATTTATTTCGAGATATTTGTATTAGATTTTCTTTTCTTTTCTTCTTTTTTTAATATTTTACTGAAATTCATCAGAATATGACACTATTGCAGATCCATTTTTTCATTTATTCTGAGTGTGAGATAAATACCTCTTTAAAAATTCTAAGTTCAGGTCAATTTGCTTGGCATTTTATTTGCATAGGCTCATTTCACTTTCTTTGCTTAGCCAGCCATGTTTCTGATTTCAATTGGAATATTGGCCACTCAGGATCACATCATGTTCTAGTATCATTTGTTTCAATTCTTTTAGTTTCAGGATTGTTTATACTAACTCCACTGGAAGCAATGGAATCCTCAGCAACTTCAAGTCTGAAACAGTTAATTTTCAAGGCTGAACTGTTCCCATAGTTCCGACTGTAATTGCTGCTGATTATTTTTATGTTGTAATGAAGCAATAATGATCAAAGCACAGGACATTTCTTAGGGATTCATGACTGGCTGGCTTTGCCTTGGGCCATTAACCCCCGTCATTAACTCCCCTGGAAATGCATTGTACTGAGGTTATTATTGTTAATAACAGAGCTGTATAAAAACATTTGCACTCACTCTAGAGTAAAACTGTTGATTATTTTCTGCATGTACAAGTTTTGTGATTGAAAAACCTAAGAATGATGATTTTTGACCAAGAGATAAAATAAATTATTGTTCAGTGGGAAGGAATATTATATATATTTGATATATATGTGATATGATATCATGTATAAGTATATATGTGTGTATATATACATATATAGAAATGTTTCATATGAACACATGAGCAAGCATTCTATATTTTTTATCCTTGGACTATATACATTCTTCTAATTTGTGACTATATTACCTGTTAGTTAAAGATTTTAGGGACTATCATTTTAAATTTTAGATGCATTCTTAATTATAAAAAAATACTGAGTAAATGTACCTTTTTTCTACAACTATATATCCATTCTTCTTTAATACCACTAGGAGAATGAGTGTCAATAAATTTTTTTAAAAAGTAATTCCTTATTCAGTAACCAATCAAAAATCTACTTTTGCATTCTCCCACTAATAACTACTTAAAACAATGACAGTGGTTGCACTATGATTATCACAACATTCTCAATGTTTGTTTAAAATATATGTTAGATATGTGTATGTGTATGTGTGTGTATGTGTGTGTGTGTGTGTGTGTATACATATATATATATAATTGCATTTCTTACCAAAAGAGAGTAGCCACACTGTGAGATATAAGACTGTTTTGGGAAAATTAAACAGCAAAGCAACCTAAACTCTGTCTTGAAGTTTCAAGGGCTGCTCACTAAGTTACTCACTACTCTACTCAAAACTTTACTTTAGGTAAGTTTCCCTAAAGGGCAACTGGTTGCCCTTAGAAAGACATGAGAAAGAAGATACTAAGTGTCAAACTGGAATTCAGGCAAAACACAAAAAGCCCTATTTTCTCTCCACTCCCTTGTAAAGAAGTAAAGAAGTTGTTTCTGGGGGTAGGGTGTGCAAAAAAAAAGTAGTTTCTATGATAGCTTTCAGCCACTGTTGAAGTTTATCTTATTGAAGAAGATAATCTCCAATTTTCATTAAAGTTTTAAATTTTGTTCTATTAAGACTATTATAGGTAACTGTTCCTAGTGTTTATCACTAGTTCAAGGATAATTTGATGATGAGTTATGATGATGATAATATTTAAAATTTAAATAGTGAGGAAAATAAGCAAAAGAGAAATAGATTTTGTTAGAAGATGATTCCAGATATTTTCCCCGTAAGACTTACTGCATCCAATGGGATTGGAAGGAGATAAGATAACTGAAAATTTCAGGTATCCTACAAATTTAAATTTAAAAAATTAACAAGCAAAAAGGCATCTTGGAGAAAATGTTTTTGTCCTAGAGATATTTAGAAAACTACTAATGCAATCTATATATTTCAAATAGGAGCAAATCAATAAAATGTGAATTAGTGGAAAGATCTATCTGCATTTTACAGATGAAAAAGCAAGCCTCAAGTAAGTAATTTCACTGCTCACTTACCAAAGAGCAGAACTAGCATTTAAATTAATCACAAAGCATATTCTCACTCTATTTTACATAGTTTTATCACAGATAAACATTCATTATTGTGTCTTTTTAAAAGCACTTTCTGAAGAATCACAGATGACAATGGCAGAACAATTATTTTCAGTAGATGGTGTGATGGTTAATTTTATGGATCAACTTGGCCAGGCCACAGTGCCCAGATATTTGGTCAAACAGCATTCTAGATATTTCTGGGAAGGTCATTTTTGGATGAGGTTAACGTTTAAATCAGCAGACACTGACTGAGTATGATTAAGCAGATTATGTTTCATAATATGCTTGGGCCTCATCCAATCAGTTGAAGTCTTTAGGAGAACAAAGACTTACTGCCCTTGAGCAAGAATGAATTCTGCAAGCACTCTGCCTCTGGACTTAAACTGCAGCTCTTGTCTGAGTCTCTAGTCTGCCAACCTACTCCGCAGATTTTGCATTTACCAAGCCTCCACAATTGCATGAGCCAATTCCTTAAAATAATTCTCTCTGTATATACACCTGTGCATCCTGTTGGTTCTGTTTCTCTGGAGAATCCTGACTAATACAGATGGGAAACAAAAATAGAAATAGGAAATGGTGTGAAGAACAAAAAGTATATGGAAAGAAGTACAGATATGGAGGATGTAGTGTGAGTCTGAAAATATCTTTGGTTTGGGTTCCAAAGGGATCCCACTCCCATCCTCAGAAACAAAAAATTAAAAAAAAAAAAAAACAAAAAACACCACCACCACCTCTAGGTAGAGTATAAGTTTGATATGACTACCTATGACATATTATTGATGTTTTCTTGCACGATGAAATGATCAAACCCTTTGTTTTTAATACACATAAAAATTTGTTTTCCTTTCAGAAAACATCTAGGTTCACTTATAGTTTAAGATTAAAAATACCTACAAAACATTTTTCCTGGAATACTTTTTGAGCCCAAGATGTATGAATGAATTTGTGTGTGTGTGTACATATGGAAATGATAATTAGCTAAGTAGGTAAACGTGGAAGTTGGGGAAAATGTATCCTCTGTGATACATATTTCACAAAGCATTCTATTTTTATGAAATGTAATTCTCTTTAGAAAATAAACTGCAATCCCTTTAACAACATATTATCTCTGCTGGAGGGCCCACATTATTTCAATTACATCTAATTATATACACAGGTATATATTCCTGTTTATATGCATGTGACCTACTTGCAAAGAGCCTCATTTTATATCTTATTGTTTTAACAGACTACCCACACATGCTTCAGAAATATTATAATTATGCCCATTCAATGGTTCTTTTTCTGTATCAGTTTTAGCGGTGGGGAAGTCTTCTCAAGAGCAGAGCATCATGGGTAAGGGGGTTTGTTTGATGGTAGCATCTAGAAGAGAGTCAGGGGTCCTTATCCCTAGACTCGCAAAAAGTGGAGATGATTCTTTCTTTTTGAGGAAAATGATATTTGTTGTTATTTTTCCCATGTGCTTAATCTACTGTAGCAGTGACAATATAAATTCATTGATATTTATTATATAATTATAGATAATATTTTGTATTTACATGTATTTTTTATATTTACATGTATTATATAGTCATATATAATTGCTTCATTTATATTTAGCAATATAATTGATAAATTCTATCTCTAAAGTATCATTTGTAATGAAGGCATAGAGGGTAAGAATGAGAGAAATGAAGAAAAGACAAAAACTCAAGGAGGAGAATTAGGAAATCTTTTTGCCAAAGATGCTTCCCTCAAAGCTTGCCGGTGCTGAACGTGTCACATATTTAAGGGAGATTCTTTCATACTCCCATCTCTGGATATCTGTGAGGCAGAGACTGGGGAAATGGTTCTCATTTTCAAAGAGCCCTGTTGGATACTACCACCTGTTCCGTCTTCTCTGAAATCTCTCCTGCGTTACATTTTCAGGATGAAAGGTAGGAAAGACCCTTCTTCCTTACTAATAAATACAGGTGAAGAGCAAAAGGCTGCAGATAGATCCCTACTCTATGATTATTTCACAGAATAGAAAAGTGGCAAGGTTCATCTTCATTATATTATTTTGTTTAGTGCCTTCCACAAAAACTCAATTTGATAATTTGATGATGAGTTGTGATGATGAGCAATTAAAAGTGAAGCATTATTCATGATATTTGAGGGTGAAATGATATTTGAGAGTTTTCATTTTAGAATGGTGGCAAAACCAAAATTTTGCATAAATAGCATTATCTATATTTAGCTTAAGATGCAGGTATTCTCCCCTGTGAGGACAATTTTTTAAATGAATAAATCAAACTTATTCAATCAATTACACTTTTTGATCTTTATGTTTTACACACTGTGCTAGACTCTGAGGATACCTGCTTTTAAGATGGAAGAGTGCTTTTCAGTAGAGAATACTGACTCCTTTTATTAACATATTTGACAGAGATGCTATGACACTTTCAATGGGGATGCAGTTAGCCCATTTATGCCTAACTGTAGACTCCCACAAGCATGTCACTCCTTTAGAGAAATATCCGCCATACTTTATCTGACTTTCCCTGGTGCCACAATCCTGAAAAATTCTTTATTATTGAAATTTTGATATTATCTTATATTTATAGGTTTTTATCATGTTCAATGTACGTAAATATCTATGATCTCAAGTTTTCTTGATATGGGAAATTATTTTCTATTTTACAGATGTGGAAATTAAGCCTCACACAGACTTGGCTAAATTTTCACAAGTAAAGTGGTAGCCATCCATGCTGGTGTGGATGAAGAGAGAAAGAAACACTTACACAGTATTGGTGGGACTGCAAATTAATGGTAGCCATTAAGCCAAAACTAAAACCTGAATTTCTGGTTCATAAAGAAATAATATGATAAGTCATGGATTCCTAAACCTATTTATATTAATTATCTTCAGCAATGGCTTAAAAATTGGAGTGAAATTTAGAATTAATTACCTTCCACTACTCTTAGCGCCGTCTGTTTCATCTGTTTCATTGGCCCCTGTGAAGCTTTCTTGGTTTCAGGACTCTTAATCCATGCCTCCATGTAATTGCCATTGTTCTAATGCCCCCACATGAGTGTTACAGTATGACCAACTCCTCTCCTCCATACTAAATAAAATCATTTATTTTCTTGCACATTCTTTTATTTAGGGCAGATAAGTATGAAACAATAGGACTTGAACTGAATAACCATTGGAAATCCAAATAAGTCAGAGAGAATGAATGGGCTGGGCTTCCAGGAGGCAGAGTGACAGGAGAAAGGAAGGAAAGAAAAGGGGAAAGAAAAGAGGAAATGTTGAGGAGAGCATGTGGATTGGCACATTAACCCCAAACTTTAAGCCTCTTGATCTCATGGGACAATGGTCAGTTGTGAATTTCCAATTCAGTAGATCAAATACTGCTCACTGTTACATTTAGTTACTCTCAGATTGTCTTCTGGACCGGCTCTTTTAGAAAAGTGCTAGAGAATTGGAAATGGAGACCATAATATAATTTGAGTCACGCAAGATGCTTTATCACTACGGTTTCTGTAGAAAAGTAAGATCTCAAATATCGCATCCAGGCAACAGGGTAAAATTCTAGCAGAGAATGTTGTAGCTCCTCATCAACTTCAGCATCACTATTTCAGAAAGTAAAGCAGGTGGGGACAGATAAGGCACAAAAGTCAACAAAATGTCCCACCAGCAGCTCCAGGCAGTGAGTTTTTTAGTAGGTGATCTGCCCTCTAGGTGGTGGCTACTGAGCACAAATGAACCCACCCTTGACAGTGAATGAGGAAGAACACCCTGTAGAGTCATAGAACTTAATTTTTTCAGAGCAAAAGTAGGTTAAGGGTGCAAAGTGATTGTACTCACTTTCTCTGCGCTGGTGTGGCCTGAGAATTTTCTGTTATATGGAAATAGGAGTTTAGCTCTATCAATGTGTCAACATTTGGGGGAATACAAATAGGAGTAAGATAATTTCTTGAATTTAAATATAGGTGCCTTGACTAATTAAGGATAAAAGAAAGAGGAATAACCAGAGCATCATGCAGGAAAATATGCATAAAGAACTGAGGGGCAATAAACATGGAAAAGAAAACCTTTAAGCTGGACATTGAAAAGGGAATCAATTCAAACGGACAATGAAGTAATTGGGTACCTAAGTAAAATCGTACTGACCCACAGCATTAATTGTCCTCACTACACTGAGATTTGGGAGAAACCCTAAGACCCAATGGAGGATAATTATAAAAATAGCCCTATGAAATTCAGCATTAAGTCAATTGTACAATGTGGTCAATGATTTCATGCTTCATAATAGAGTCCTGAGAGATACTCCTTTTTGAAGTGAAAATATACAGTCCAGCCACAGCTCTGGCTTCATTTGAAAATCCTGTTCTCAATCTTTTTTACTCTTTCATTCCACTAAGAGTTTGCTATATCTTGCCTTTAATTCCCACTGGATGAAGCAGAATTCACAGCTAGGGAAACAAACAAAAAAGGAAAATGGGGAAAATATAGTCGAGAAGTATAGTTTTAGCATAGAGATAACCAGAATTCTGAATTTAGATGTTTTCGGTATAATTCTGTAATACCCTTTAAAATACAAAATTTCTGCTGGCTTCTGAAGAAGCACTGTTCTTATAGTAGCGGATCTGGAAAGCAGTGGAATCACATTCTGGCTTGGGGGATACTCTTAAACCAAAGAAATGTTAAGTGGCTTGAGGACACTCAACCCAGTGCCCATATGCAGAACTGAAAGAAAGCTGAATTCTTCGGCTTCTCAGGTTGTATAAGACAGCCAAGATGATGGCAGGGCTGTGGTAGTTCCCTAGGACTTCCATAATAAATATATGGCTGGGCCATATATTTCCTCTTCAAACAGGAATTTCTCTCAGGGCTCTGTAATAATGAACAAAATCATTGACCATACTCTACAATCAACTTAATGCCAAATTTCATAGGGCCATCTTTATAATTATGCTCCATTGGGTCTCAGGGTTTCTCCTAAATCTCAGTCTAGTGAGGACAATTAATGCTGTGAGTCAGAATAATTTTACTTAGCCAATTACTTTATTGTCAGTTTGAATAGATTCACTTTTCAATGTCCAGCTTAAAGCTTAAAACAACAGAAATTTATTGTCCCCCAGTTCTGAAGGCTAGAAGTCTGAAATCAAGGTGTCTGCAGAGACAGGCTCCCTCTGAAGTCTCTAGGGAAGAATTCTCCCTTCTTTTTTGTCTCTCCCTAGATTCTGGTGGTTGGCAACAATCATTGGCATTCCTTGGCTTATAGACACGTCTTTCATATATCTGCCTCCATCTTCACATGGCATTCTTCCCTCTGTGTGTGTCTAAATTTTGCTTTTCTTTCCAGATCTACTAAGATAAGAATAGCACTTTTTAAGAATCAGTAGAAATTTATGTTTTAAAGGATATTTACAGACTCTTACAAATGATATCTGAAGTTTGAACTCTGGTTACCTCTATGCTAACACCTTTAATGACTATAAATTTCTTGCTTTGCTTTCTTTTTAAAAAAATAAATTTTACTGTGTATGTTTGAGGTTTACAACATGATACTAAACAATACATATAGATAGTAAAATGGTTATTATAGTAAATCAAATTAACATTTCCATTATTACAGATAGTTATTTTTTGTGACAAGAATAGCTAACATTGACTTATTTAATACAAATCTCTAATACAATACAATTTTGTTAACTATAGTCTTCAGGTTATATGATAGATATCTAGTCTTGCTTATTATCCTACATAACTGCTAGTCTGTATTCTTTGAATTACATCTCCCCATTTCCTCTCCCCAACCCCCTGGCCATGGTAACCGCTATTTTATTTTCTATCTCTGTATATTTGACTTTTGTTTTTAAGATTCCACATATAAGTGAGATCATGCAATATTTTATTTCTCTGTCTGGTTTATTTTACTTAATATGATGTGCTCCAAGGCCATCCATTTTGTGGCAAATAGCAGGACCTCCTTCTTTTTTATGACTGAATAATATTCCAGTGTACATGCATGTGTGTGTGTGTGAGTGTGTGTGTGTGTTATCCATTTGTCCATCAGTGGACACTCAGGTTGTTTCCATGTCTTGGCTATGCTGAACAATGCTGTTATAAACATGGGAGTGCGATATTTTTTCAATATACTGATTCCCCCTCTTTTGCTTGTGTACTCAGAAGAAGGATTCCTGGGTCACATGATATTTCAATTTTTAATTTCTGTAGGACCCTCCATACTGATTTCCATAATATTAATAGCTGCATCAATCTACCTTCCAGCCAACACTGTATAAGTATTCCATTTTCTCCACAACCTCTCTAATACTTGTTCTCTCTTGTCTTATTCATAGTAACCATCCTAACAGGTGTGAAGTGGTGTCTCATGTAGTGGTTTTAATTTACATTTCCCTGATGATTAGTGATGTTGAGCATCTTTCATATACCTGTTGGTGATTTCTATGTCTCCTTTGGAGAAATGTCTGTTCATGTCCTTTGCCCATTTTCATATTTTGTTTATTTGTTTTTCTTATAAAGTTCGGATATTAGCCCCTTATGAGATATGTGGTTTGCACATTTTTTTTTTCAATTTGTTGTTTGCCTTTTCACTCTGTTGATTGTTTCCTTTGCTGTACAGAGCTTTTTAGTTTGATGTATTCCCATTTATTTATTTATTTTTGCTTTTGTAGACTGAGTTTTGATGTGATATATATATAAAAAATCATTAACAGGGCCAATGTCAATTGGCCCAATGTCAATTTCCCTTATGTTCTGTTCTAGGAGTTTTACACTTTCATGCCTGAAGTTTCTATTTTTAATACATTTTGAGTTGATTTTTTGTGTATGGTATAAGATAAGGATCCAATTTTATCCTTTTGCATGTGGAAATCCAGTTTTCACAGCATCATTTACTGAGGAGACTATCCTTTCCTTTATTATGTCCCTCTGGTGTTCTTGTCAAAAATTAGTTGACTGTACAGCAGTCTCCCCTTATCTGCACTTTTGCTTTCTGTGGATCATGGACAACTGCAGTCTGAAATACGTGAGTACAGTACCATAATGCATTTTGAAAGAGAGACCACGTTCCCATAAATTTTATATTTTGGTAAATGTTTTGTTTTATTATTAATTATTATTGTTAATCTCTTACTGTACTTAATTTATAAATTAAACTTTATTATAGTTGTATATGTATAGGAAAAACATAGTACATATACAGTTTGGTATTATCTGCAGCTTCAGGCATCCTCTGGGGTTTTTGGAACATATTCCACTTGGATGACAGGGGGTACTGGTCTCTCTACTCTGTTGCATTAGCCTTTTTTTAAGGTCTACTCTAATCTAGTTTGATCTCAACTTCACCTGATTACATGTGTAAAGACTCTGTTTTCAAATAAGGTCACATTTACAGATACTGGAGGTTAGAACTAGAACATACCTTTTTGGGTGCACAATTAAACCTACAACAAGTAGTAATAATAGTAATATTGCAAAAACAAAAGTTTTTTGGTCTCCCTCTTCATTAATTTTCATTGCTATGGCTACTACTGTTTATCTCAAGCAATGGTGCAAGTTTATTAAATATATTTACTACTCTCCACTCTCAACCTCTTCACTTTCAATGACACCTGATCTCTGCTTCTATATTTTACCTGAATTATCTTTCACTGCCTAATCTATTCAGGTAATTGATTCATTGAATGGGAAAAATCAGATAATTATTTCATCTGCTGGTAAGTTTTTCTCTTTCAGATATCTCATCCTGGAGCAGTTTGTGAGCAAGTGTTACCACATTTCCTGATCTGGCTCAGGCATCCAGGACTTATGAGATCCTTATACTACAGTTTGTCTCAAAAAGGAGATCCCACACAAGCCACCTGGCTTAGCCAGAGAAAGAAGTCTTTGCTGATCCCTGTTCTAGTATGAAATATTTATCAGTTTAATGTGCATAGAATTTGAAAATAGAAGAGATGAGTTCAAACTCTCACTTTGCAAACATTGATGTTGGGACATGTGGTTCTAGGGGTCATTTACAGAGGCACAATCCTGCACAGAACTGAGCTCACATTTTTCCAACACTCCATAGCCCAAAGCGAAACTATAGCAAGTCCCATGACTCTCATCTACCCATAGGAAACATGCCAGTTCCTCAGAAGAGATAAATCCTGTTTCACATACAACTCTAAAAACAATTGAACAAAATGTACATTCTGTTTTTGCCAATTCTAGGTGAGTGAATTCACATTAATTCAACCCCTAAAAGAAAATTTCTTCACCTATAACATAAGAAGAAATAGCTCATAGTTTCATTGTGAGAAACAAGGAAATCAATCTATCTAAATTTTTTTCGCTGTTATAGAACACAGTAAGTGATTGGGGTTCAGACATACTACCCCAAAATGTGGCACCTTAGAATTTGAAAAAATAGCAGAAGAAGAAAGGTCACTCTCAGATCTTTCCTCACCTTTCTCTGTGACAGCCACCCATAAAAGAATTTTCTGACCTACCTCTGCTGAAAGTAGGTCATAAAACACTCATATGACAGGTGTCTTGCCCTATATCTAGGGGCCAAGAAGAATCTGAGCAAACAGGACTTTCTAGGTCCCCCACCCAGCTTATTAGCATGAGACCATACATTTTTTGTCCAATCATACTTGTACATGACTGTCTATTTTTCATCAAACTTAACCATAAAAATACTGTTTTCCCTGGGTCATTTGGTTTTCATTTTTGAAAGCTTCCATGTCATGTAAAATTTTGGTTTAATACATTTGTTATGTTTTTCTCTTGTTAAGTCTTTCTTTTTTTATAGATACACAAGCCATGAACCTTGTAGTGATGAGGAAAATATATTACTTTTTATCCCCTACCCTTAATAAATGTTACTTTCTTCACCTCCCAGAAAAACCTCAATAGAACTTACAGTGTCATCAGTATCAATCTATTATGCTCTGCTTTGGGTTAGGATTTTATAGCATATCTAAATTTATTTTGTTAAGTATTTGTGTCTACAATATTTCACGTAAATTCCTTTAACTTCCTTCAACAGGACATATTTGTTTACACACAGTTTTTTTTCTCCACTACCCAAATTAGTCACCTATGTTGGCACAGGTTTGTGAGCCAGACCTTTGAGAGTAACCTTTTCCAACTTAGACAACCCAATATGTTTCAAATTAACAGACTAATATAGCGCATAGAATTAAAGTAGGCATTTCCCCTGTCTTTTAATTTTAAAGTCCCTGAAGTTTCCCTGAACACCTAGTGTGAAACAACCTAGTGGCAAAACATCATCATTTAAAATATGCAAAATTTCTCTAATTATTGGCCTAACCTCTCATTTTAAGACACAAGGCAAAAGCAGCAAGGCCACAGCAAAATACAAGAAAATTCATCTCAAGACTTTAATTAAAGAACTGGTTTTCTACACTTTGCCAAAGGTTGACTATATAATTCACAGATTGCACATTATCTCAAAAAATACATCATAAACCAGTGAAGATCAATATGCCTCTTTTTGTTTATAATGTGTAATTAATAACATAATTTCAATAAAGTAGGATTTTTTTTAAAAAAATAAGGAACTAAATACATATTTGTTCACATTTGAAAGCAAATGGTGTGCCAGAACCCATTTTCAGGGTAGAGGGAAAAGGATGTGAAGAAGAAAGAAAACTTTTCAAAATAAAGACCATTTAAACATTGATACATTATTTGGATGAAAAATGTAACTGTAACAATAGGATGATAACGATGTGCCAGTGAATGCTTATTATCTTATAATTTCCCCTTCTTAGGGGATGTCAATTTTCAACCATCCCTTAGTTGAATTTAGTATCCAATAAGAATGTTACAGTACCTGTCACATTATCATTGACATAAATGTGGTTGGAGAAATTTGTGGCCCTTGAAGTTTATAACATGTTTCCTGCTTTGTGAAATCAGGATAAAATCTGCTATCCTTGGTAAATTTGACATATTAGGGTCAAGACAAGCTGAGACTAAGAGTGACAGCTTCTGAAGAGTTAAACTTATATATTTCAAGTTTTAAGTAATTAAGCTAGGCATGTGTGTTTGAGAAATATCAGGAAATGTCATAGTAATATTGATATATGCTTCCCTAATTTGTAGCATATTTTTAGTAACCTCTTCAAAAACACTTTTGCTCTGTAATTGACATTATTTCTATTTTCTGTCTTGCATTTTAACCAAATGAAGATGTCTAGTTTCTTGTTCTTTTATGAAAATATAGTACATTTTGAGCACGTGAAGAAGATTCATTATAGAAAAAGTATTACCATGGGGAGTGGTGCATTGTGTACTTCTTAAATTTATTCATACAATCACTTCACAAGTGTTTGGGTATATATTCTGAAATATCTGAAGCATATGACAAAATCCCTTTTTCTAAAAAGTGATACTGTATTTCTACTGTTTACTTGGAAATAATTTCAAGCTCAAGGTGAAGTTGCAAGATAGTACAAAGAACTCTTGTATACCCTTTACCCAGATTTATCAGTGTTAACATTTTGCCTCATTTGCTTTATTATTGTACATATCTGCATGTCTACATATACACACATTTTGTTCCTGCTCGTTTACTCTTACATACTTGGCAGTGTATTCCCTAAAAACAGGAGTATCCTTTTAGAACCTCTGTATAGTAAGTAAACCTTTAAGGAATTTAATATTCATATAATCTTGATGTAATCTACTGTACATATTCCAACTTTGTCCGTAATACTCTTTATAGCATTTTTCTCCCTCCAGTCCAAGATCCAGTCCAAAATCAGGTATTGCTGTTAGTTGTCTCGCTTCTTTAGTTTTCTTTAATCTGAAACATTTTCTCAGCCATTCTTTGTCTTTCTTGACAGTAACAATTTTGAAGAATACAAGCCTTTTCTTTTAGTAATGTGTTTTACTAGGTGGTACACTTACAACTAGCGGAGGTGGAGTGCGCTGTGTGGGGGAAGGGCACACTTGTAGTCTTGGCCTGGTCAAGGCAAATGCATTACATGTAAACAAAATGTTTGCACCCCCATAGTATCCTGAAATAAATAAATAAATAAATAAATAAATAAATAAATAAATAAATAAAATAACATTCAGTTGAATAGCTTTGGGAAATTTTTTTGAGAGATCCTGCAAGATCGTGGGAGTTCAGTTCCTAAAACATACATCCAGAACTTGATGCCTTCCTTGCCTTGGTTATGAAAATGACCATATATTTTCTTTATGTATAGGAGCTTTCTAAAGACTTGCTTTGACAATTTGAGAAAACATAGGAACAAAGGCATATTCTGGCTCTCATTTCTAATCCTACTTGGTTTCTCTAGTTGGATCCCATCTTTCTAAATGTAAAATTTTTATAAGAGCAGACAATGCAATAAAGCATTGCTCTTAAATATTTGGTACAAGGGCCATATATCTAAGAACAATTTCTTAACCCTGGAAAATGAATTATTATTCCTCTTGGCTACAGTCTGAATTATATTTTCTCTAAATAGAACAATAAGCCACTCAGGAAGCCCATTTACTCAGCACTAGTGTCAACCATATGAACATTTTAAAAGACAGTGATAACTTGCTTTTAGACAGCATTGCAAATTAAAACTAATAAAACAAATCTCATTCGTATTCTGCTGGTAAATACCCCACTAGCTATGCCACTCTCCATGAACATTCTAATTTTTTATTGATTTCAATACAATCTCAGGAATCATAAAAAATTTAATTCCCCTCAGGGTTAAGTGCAAAACATATTTTTTTAAATTCCAGAGTGAGCTCTATAAATCATTTAATAATCTATTACAAATATCATGTGTATTTTCCTTCAATTCTTATATAGAACATTTTTAATTATGCAATCTGGATGTTACATGCAAATGAATGTCAGGTTTATGACAATTCTTTTTTTTTTCCAATTAAAATGAAGATTCACATTAAGTTCTAAATGGTATTTCTTTCATTAAGAAATAGGGGTTTCCAATATTTGCCATCATATGTTCTAAAATGCCAACAGCCAAGCGTGGTACAAGAAACTCTAAACTCATACTTTGGTTTCTGTTAGTGAACTATTTTATTCCTTTGCCAACTGATTTAAAGAAGTGAGCAATGCACCTCAAATTTATATATAGCTAAAAACACAGAAAAATCTGTATCAAGACCAGTCCTAATGAGTTATTTCATCCATCCCTTTATTATAGAATGTTTATGAGGCATCTACTTTGTGTCGGGCATATTGTAAGCAAATACAGCATACATGTGACTCCTTCTTTCACTTGAACACTTAGAGGTCATTACAGGGTTATTAATTGGTCTAATTTCAGTATGCTCTGTCTCAGAGAATAGAGAAGCCTGAGAAGGGGGAGAGAGATGGGAGGCAGCTGGTCAGTGGAACAATGAGAACACACATGTCTATAGATTAAGTTCACCACCTTAGATGGGTGCCATTCATGGCGCATAAAAACAACTAGAATAGTAACATCAAAGATCACTAGTCACACATCACCATAATAGATACAACAATAATGAAAATGTTAAAATATTGTGAGAATTACCAAACTATAACATTGGGACATGAAGCGAGCATATATTATTGGAACAATAGCATGATAGATTTGCTCCATGCAGGGTTGCCCACAACCTTCCATTTGTAACAAATTTGATATCCATGAGACACAATATCTGTGGGGTGTAATAAAGCAAAGCACAGTAAAATGAGATATTCCAGTATAAAGGTCCTTAACTGGAAACCCTGACTTGTTTAACAAAAGAAAAGGGAGGCAGTGCGGATGACAGTGGGTACCGTAGGTAGCACCTGACAGTAAAACTAGAGAGGAAGGTAGGGGCCAGATCACTGAAGCCCCAATAAGCCATGACAGGTATTCAGACTTTATTTTACAAGGAACGAGAAGCGTTCATCAAATGTGACATTCTGTTGTCATTGCTTCTGCAACATTTCTTCCTCCTGATATGTTGGTGATACTGTGCCCCATGGCTTGACTCGCCCTCCTCTCAGTAATTTTCCATCCGATTAAAACCGAACACAGTAAGTCCTCACTTAATGTCGTCAATTTGTTCATGGATACTGACTTTAAGCCAAATAACATCCTTGAATAACATCATTTCATTCAAAATTGTTACAGTGTTGATGAGTAAGAAAATTGCCTTGGCTATGTGTCGTTTTGATTACCTTAAGTGAAGATATAGGTCCAGTTAGTCTCTCCAGTGCGGAAGAACAGCCCCAAAAAATCCCCCACACTCTAATATAGAACGTATTTTGACATTCTGAAGTCTCCTTAAGTCTTAATTATAGATATCTAAGACTTAGAGTCTAAACAACTCCTCGTGTGGTCACTTCATCTTGTCTTGAAAAGTTCATTCTAGACACGTAGTCAATCAAGACTGACCCAAAATCAAATTTCAGAAGTATGTCTTTCTTTCACGTCATTCCAATTTCTTGCTTTAAAAATAAAACAACAAAAGTATAGCAAAGAACAACAAAAGTAAAGTAAAAATATGCTGGTAATCTATGAAAAGATTCTTATTTGTAAGAATTTCAAAGATGGAGAAACATTGAGTAAAAATTGTAAGTACTTTCATCCTCACTCCATACATTAGCCCTCCCCTACCTAAAGGGACAACTATTGTAAGTCTGGGTGTCAATCGAGATTTCATTTTATGGGTGTTTACGAAGATTAGATTTATAGAAAAATTATGTTTCATGTATAAATTCCATGTGTATATGGATCAATTCTCTGATTGCTTTGAATTAATTCAAACTGTACCTTGCTAATTAAAAATCTTATGACTACATGTAGATCTCTTTCTTTTTAATAGCTGTACACTATCCATTGCATAAAATTTCCCATTACTTAAGCATTTTAAATTGATGAGCATTTAGTTATATCCTCTTTTTCTATTAAAAAGAACACTCAATAAACAAAAACTAAAAGTCAAGTGACAGATTAGTAAAAAAATATTTGTAATATATAAAGTTAACATTTAGAGTATATGAATAAAATTGATGAGTAACTAGGAAAAATACATACCAAAATTGTGTAAATAATATAAATGAGCAGTTCACACAATAAAAAATGTATAAATGGGTGATAAAATATAAAATATATTCAACCTCACAAATAATTACAAAATGATAATTAAAAAAATAAAAATGAGATACTTTCACTCTCAGATTTATGCAAAATTGCATAAATAATGAAGGCAAAGGTTTTAGGACACTTTAACTCATTACTGGTTGAAGTGCAACTATTCAAGTTGTAGAGGACACTTTCACTTTCGCATTTTCCACCTTGGGAGACACTTGCATATCCACTTAGAGAAACCTGCACATGTGCAAAGGAAGAGTATATTCTCTAACTATAATCCTCTTTCATTTTTCTCTGCTGAAAAATCCTAAAGCTGCCCTCTGGTTGCTTTAAAGACTTTCACAGTGGACAGTAGTACCACCCCACCTGCCATATATACATATAGCCACTTTCTAAGAATGCAATCATTTGCAATCATTTTAAAAGCATTCACTCTAAAGTACGAAAAACTAATAGTCCCCAAAATGGTCTCCTTTTTAAAGAAAAGATTATAGGGTAGAAATTATCATAAATCATTGAGATTGTATAGAGCAAGACAACATAAAATGAATTTCAGATGGTATTGAAAAACATTTTAGAGGGAGAGTCTTCTAGCTTCAGTATGATAAAGTGAGCACATTCAGAATTATAAAGAGAAAGGGAAAATGACAGAAAATTACTTTCTAGTTTTTCTAAAAGATTTTTTTCTACAAAGAATGAGAAGGAGGAAAAAAGAAGACATGCCCTTTTGTTTAAGAAAAAAATTTACAATAGAAAAAAATTAGGCTTACTCTACAGATTTATGGTGCTTTTCAAGCCAAAATTATTAAATACTTTATGCTAAACATAAGTGAAGTATTAGAAATCTTCCCCTTTCATGTAATCAAGTTCCATGAATTTTCCCACTTTATATGATCTATTTTTGCCCAGATTCAAATAATCATATGGCTTATTTGCCTAAGAAAATAACATTTTTTCCCTGTTTTTTTAAATGCTGCAAGTTGATTGATATAATAACTATAGTAAATATATATAAAGAGACAAAGGGTGACCAGACTCTAGATAAACTTTAATGACTAATGAGGAATCAAGGCTAAGTGATTAAAAAACTATTGCTTCTAGTTGAACTGTAAAAATGTCATGGCAATATTTTCTGGGTTATCTTAATTTTATAAAAAGAAAAAAGTGGTTTTTAAATAGATATCATCCATTTTATTTTTTCCTTGATGTTTCTTGTTACTTATGACTTAAAATGTCCTGCCAAATATTAAAAATGGAAAATGTCATCCTGTGAGGGCATGAATGCCCTAAAGAATGAGAAAATAATTATCATAATTCATATATTATAAAGCCATATTTTTCATAATTAAAGACATCAGACTACAAATACATGTTTTTCCTTCTGAAGAAAAGGAATTTATTCAAGTTTTCTAGAGTTGTTTTCCTCTTTAAAGATGTATAGTTGGGTGCTGTTTGATTTGGAGTATTTGCCAAGGTTATTTGAAACCATAATTTAAATTAAGGAAATTTGCAAAGGAGAATATGCTTTAACAAAATTTATGAGAAATTAAATTATAGAAAATTCAATTTGCAAATTAAGTTTTTCACTACAGCTTTCAGACATAGTTAACAAGTATGCAAATGTTGATGGTTCAGAATGAGGGGTTTTCTTATAAATACTGTTTCTTTCTGAAGCCTTGTACTAAAACTTTCATAAAAGAAGGTGGAGATCATTTCTTATCATCAAAGTTATCTTTACTATATGAAAAACTTAGTCAAATGAATATTTTTTACTTTTCAAGGAAAATAATATCTTTTTTGCTGGGTCATTTCAAGCTACATGTTAGTTTGGGTTATACACTTACTTTTAATTACCTAAATATTAATGACATTCAATCTCATATCTACAAAACTATATAAAGATGTCTGATTAAGACATTATATTGCTTTGTTAATTAATTTTCTATGATAAAGCTTAAAAATGGAGATATTTCTCCATGGCATGGTGATTCTATATAACAGGCTATCCTATCAGAATTGCACAATTATTAACAAGTTTTATTATGCTCACTAGGTTTCTGCTATTAAAATGTTAAATTTAACCATAAATATTATTGACAACACATTCTAATTTTGAGGTAAAACACATTAGGATTCCATCTTTAATAATAATCAGACTGGTCATGAAATCATATCTAATTTAGTCATTACATAAGAATTGACTGGTAGTTTATGATTTCACTATTAAAAATACTTTAATTACTTCTTTAAAGTATAGAATAGAATGGGGCTTTATATTTGAATCAGAAATTAGTGAACCAAAATCAAATATAGATTACTTTTTGACCCATCATGGATGTGAAATTGACCAGGGAATTGAGCATTTTTTCACTTTTTAATTATATCTATATTTATAACTTATGTAATTACATACTATAAATATGTAAATATTTATAACATGTAAATTATATGTAATTTATAAATATATATTACGTGTAATATAATATAAATTTACATGTTTTGTAATATAATGTAAATGTATATGTTATAAATTAATTATAATTTGTAATTATAATATATAATTTATGATATATTTATAATTATATAAAAGGTGAAATATGTTCATATATAAAACATAATACTGTACTTTTGTAAAAATCAAAGCCAGGAGTGTAAATTTTTTGCACTAAGCTCATGCTTAAATCTTCTGTACTCTAATTTTTTATGTTGAATGAAAAATTTTAAAGGAAATTGAGGGCTGGGAAAAATTGCTTTTGATTGCCTATTCGGAATAAAATTTATTGTGAGCTATGTTGAGAGAAAAGAATCTTTACCTTGAATGTGACAAATAATGACAATACCTAAATGTGTATTCATGAAATTAAGCTTCTAATTTCTTTGAGAAATGACCTAGAGCATATATAAAGTTAAGTTACAGAAAAGATTTCTAAATAAATATGAGCACTAATATTATTGTTTATCACAGAGTTACCTAATGGGAAATACTACAATATAGTTTTTCTAAATTGTGATAAAATTTTTTAAAATCTTTTACTATATAATTAATAACCAAGCATGTTTGAATTTAGACATCTTAAATATATCTAAATTTCTTTCAAGGCACTTCAGTTTCTGATCCAGTATATAATATGCTTAGAAGTTGACACTCTAGACTAAAAACAAAGGTCCCTTTAGGGAAGGCTGGGAGAAAGAAAGATTAATATTATAAATATTCTGTAGTATACTAGGGTCCTTCCTTTAGGGGACCTAGCCCCTTCTTCATTCACAGAGTTCAGGCTCAAGTCTGGGAACTCGTTGAGGAGCTATGATCCTTGATTTTTATGATGCAAGTTAGACTTTTGTTCACTTGACCTAAAACTTTTCTACTTATATTGATCAAGTAAGAATTTAGTAGGCTTCTGCAATAGACTAAATGTTTATATATACCCAAAATTTATATGTTGAATCCTAGCCCCAAAATGATGATATTAAATGGAAGTGAGTTCTTTGGGTGAGAGGCGATTAAGTCATGAGGGCTCTGCCCTCATGGGATTAGTTCCCTTACAAAGGAGGGCCAAGAGAGATCCTTTTTCCCTTCCACCATGTGAGTTATAGTGAGAAGACAACCATCTATGAAGAAACTGGCCCTCACTAGGCAACGGATTTCCCAGTGCCTTAATCTTGGACTCCCTATCCTCCAGTACTGTGAGAAATAAAACCCAGTTTATGGTATTATGTTACAATAGCCCAAATGAACTGAGATATATTCTTATCTATTTTACTTCTAGGAACACCATGATCAACTAGCCAAAATCATAGATTCACATGAATCAAACTATTCTGATTGCTACTTTGAGTCAACCATCCATTATGGTAACCAAATTCATCTTGCTTCTGGCTGTTGAATGCCACAGCTTGGCCCTTGCCACCCTAGGATCTAATTACTCCCACTGCATTTAGGTTTCACAGTTCAGTGACTGCAGCTTGCATTGCAATATCTTGCCTACAGAGAATGCATCTTACCATAGAGCTCTGGAAGGATGCCAGGGCTCTCCTCATTAACTTATTTCTCATAGTATTGATAAAAGATATGCCTCCTGGACCCTTCCAGTGTGGGGGGGAAGATTTTAAATGACAACTCTACTTTAATATTTCAATCACTCTAAGTCTTCGAATCTTCCTCTACATGAAACCTAGAGGGGTCTGACATTTCCAACTTAATCTCTGTTGACCACTTTTTGGTTCATGTTTCAATCAATGAATCAAATTGTTAGATCTTTTACTAAGTCCCTGAGCTGCAAAACTAAATGTAGAATCTCTGTTTATTGAGCCCATATCGATAAATTCTACTTGATCCAACTTATGTTTCTTCCATCATTATCCCACATCCCTGGCATCCATTCCCATGCATATTCCCTGGATCTGTCTGCATAAATTAGAAAACTCGAGTAGTTCATTTGGAGAGTAGCATGCCTCTTCATGGATCACACTTTGGAAGTGAAAAAAGGTTATAGGCATTCTACTTTGAAATATTTTCAAATTTTCACTATTAAGGTCTTCTGAATTAAACTAATATATGGGGGCATGGTATCTTGGGGAATACCATTTGGTATAGTTACAATTATTACATTATTTTTATGAAAACACTTAGACTTTGCCCTGAAGAGAAGGACAAAAATATAGCAAAAAAATTTTTACCCTGTGAGGGTGTAGGTGTGGACTTCCCAAAGAAAAACAGATTTGTTTCCTTCCTAGAACCCCTCCCAACTTCCTCCCAAATTGGTAGAGAACATCATTAAAGAACATTCAGTTCAATTAAATAAACAATAAGCAGTTCTGCATGATAGATCACAGGGCCTTCTAGATCCTTGAGTGTGGCCTTTTGACTGAATCCAAATTTTGCAGAACAAATCCTAATAAAGGTATTTGTTCTGTGAAGTTTGGATTTAGTGGAGGGGCCTCACTTGGGGATCTGGAGGGCCACATGTGGTCTTGAGGCCATTAGGTAATAAACTAGGTGAGATGTGATGAGATTAGGAAACACAAATATGAAATATGAGCAGAGAGAAAAAGAACTTACAGTGGACATTTTCAACTGAGCAATAGAGGCAAAGCCAGACTGTCGTGGATGGAGAATTTAATATTTTTTAAGTGAAAATCACAAGAGAGACTATGAGAAACTCAAATTTGAAAGATACTTCTTTGTGACACGCTGAAGCTCATGTAATTAGAAGTTGGCAGATATCTTATGATTCCAGTCCAGGGATCTTTCCATTGCAATACCTGCCTCAGCTCTTGCCTATACAAGGAAAATATTCCGTTTGAAGGAGAAAGGAAAGTTAATATATCCAATTATGAAGTGGTGTCTTTTACAACTAAATACTTCTGTAATCAGGCTATAAGTAACTATTTTATTTCATATGATGTTTTTTTCTCTCAGAAAGAGGTTTCCAGTTAATCATATGTTGCTCTAATTGATTGCTGTTAGGTATCAGCTTCTGAATTCACATTTTTTTCTTGAATAGGTCATTCATCAGTTATCTTTTTACTGTCACACAGGTAAATACTTTCCTTCCTGTATTATGGCTCTGTGTTAATCAAATCATTAGGCACCCTGCCATTGTCTCTTGTTACAGGGAAAAGAAAACATATCCGTGTGTTTTGTTTTGTCATTCTTACTTCCCTGTAGCAACTTGTTATTCTTTCAATTAACAAATATCTTTAATGGTCTTTGTGATAGTTGTTATGGCTTTCGATAAATATTCTGCTATTTCTCTCCTAGTTGTAGTAGAATTATTCTCTCCTGCCCAATTTTAAGTTAGATGTGGCCATGTGACTTGCTTAGGCTAATTAGATATCAGCAAAGTGATCCATCTCATTTCAAGGAAAATACTCTAAGAACCAAGCAGCAAGTCCCCATTTTCTTCCTCCTGCCAGTGAGATTTTGGAAGCATGTGCAAATATAGAGTCTAATTTTGTCCAGGTCCCTAAGCGAGACCTGCACTGAAATTATTATGTGAATAAGCAATAAATCTGAGACTCTAGAACAATTTGTTACTGAAAGTACTAAAATTTGTACATTGAGGTGTGTTGCTTATGTAAGAAAAATCTAAAATATGTGACATTATTTATCGTGATACATTGGTGAGAAATTAGGAAAATTTGTCAAGGATATACAAAAGAAGACTGATATTTTGAAAAAAGTAAAGATTTGATAAAGCTGTTACCTCTTGTAACTTAGTAAAAAGATCAGGACTCTAATGAGCTTGCAGCTCTAGAAGAGGACAGAAAACAGAATATTTGCATTTCACAATGTGTTGAAAGAAAGAGATAAGCTCAGACAAGATTTGGTCAGCTTGGAACGGGACTGAAGAGAATAAAGAGGGGGGAGGCAACTGGCTTCTCAACCCCAATAGGTAGTATATAAAGATATGAAGAATCTCAATCAACAAAAGAATATAAAATTTTAGCATTGTAGCTGAATTAAATTAAGGAAATAGTGGATATCCTTACTGGTAAATCTTCTGATTTGGTTATGGTATCTCTGAAAAATATCCAGGATATGATCCTGAGCAAATACTTTCAACTGGAAGAAAAAAATTTATCTAGAAAAAAATGACAAACTATTTAGTTTTCACTCTGAAAAATTCTTTGCTTAAGGTACTCATTACTAAGTCTAAGGAGAAAAGACAGGGTTAAGAAAGCAAAGATACATCACATATTAAGAATAATGTTTCAAAAAAAAAACACTGTTTGCAAGAGAACTATGAGAGCATGGATTTTGACACATGGAGGTAACTGAAATCAACTATATAAGACTATTAAAGAAGTTTTTTTGAGATAATTGTTTTACCAAAAGAATCAGAAGCCTGGACAAAAGAGAGTGTAATTGTTTATAGGTTAAAGTGACCCATAGGGTCCTACCAAACTACAGTCAGGAAGTGGGCTAAGAAAGAACTCAAGGCTCCAGATGGCCACATTCGTGAATGCCTGTATCGATAATGGCTAGAAAAACACAAAAAAGGAACAGTTTCCTAGAAAGTAGAACAAAGAGCTGTAGAGAACATTGGACAAAGGAAGTACTACCAGGAAGTAGGCTCAGAGTCTACTCAAGATTACTCTCCTACAGAGGATGGGTCCCTCATCGTGACTATCCCTCAGGATGTCAGAATTGCTACTGCCACCGTCTGCATTATATTTTACTTTTTCCCCCCTTTCTAAACAAGAATATTTACTTCAGTTATTTCTTTGTCTATCATATATGTCTTACAAGTATAATACTTACTAGGGTACTAAACCTATATGCTTACTCCATGTCTCTACCTAGATACTTAATATCAGGGGGAACTAAAAAATAGTGAAATTTGCTGATTGATCTAACTTTAAATTCAAGACTACCAATTTCAACAGTATTCAACAATGCCTATTTTTTCCATACTCTCTGCAAATCATTATTCTTTCTCCACTTACCATAAACACCATATACCTCTTCCAGCCCCTCACTATCTCCTGATGAGAAAATAAACACAAACAGAAGGGAACTCTTCTATCCTCCCACCATATAATGTAACTGACCAGCGTTTTTTTCACTCTCTATTTTCTCCAGTATGTTATTACAAAGGAATTTTCCTCCCCTCTCTCAAGGGCCGATTCCACATTGTGCAAATATTCCCTCTCTCTCCTGCATCAGAATTATCTCTTCCTTCTGAATAATTCCAATTAGCCTTTAAATATCCAATATCCTCTATCTCCCCTCCACACATTCTTTTTCAATCCCTATTAATAGTGAATATTTTGAAGAGCTATCTATAATTTCTCCACTTACACATTTCACATACTTGCATCAATCGAGTCCATTCAGGCCTTCTTCCTACTGCTCCATTGAGACTGCTCGTATCAAGGTAACGAATGAGCACCGTGTTGAAAATCCTCTTGTCAATTTTTGCCTTTTCTTAATTGAAATCTCAACATCAGTTAACCCATTTTACTACTATTTCTTTCGTATAATTTTTCTTTTTCTAGCCTCTGTTACATTATACCTCTCAGACTTCCTCCTGCCTAGGGAAACTGATTCTCAGCCTTCTTTTACTCAATTCTGTTCCTCTGCTTGATCATTAAGTTCTGGAAACTTAGTCTTAAACCTTCTTCTTGTCCATTTTCATTCTCCCAACTACATGATCTCATCTAATCCCTGAGCTTTATGTAACATTGATATGCTGATAGCTCCCAAATCTCTAAGTCTAACCCAGACCTTGCCCACTATCTCCAGACTGATGCATTCAACTACCCATTTGATTTTTCTATGTGTAGTTCTAATAAGCATTAGATACTTTATTTACACAAACCGAAATCTCTTAGATACTTTATTTACACAAACCGAAATCTCATTTTCTTTCTCAACCAAACCAGCTCTTCCCTCAGCTTTCCCAACTCAGTAAATAGTGCCACCATTCAGGTAGTGCTCTGGACAAAGTCTACAAGGTTATTTTGAGCCCTTGCTCTTCCTCACTTTGTACATACCTTTATCTGCAACACCAACTGACAGATTATGCACCAAAAACACAATTTAAACCTACCTATGTCTCCTTCTTTCTATCACTATTATTCTAATTAAAACCTCTATCATCTTTTGCCAGGTCCACTGTAGTAGTCTCCTAATTCTGCCTAATTCTTCTTCCATTCATTGGTTTCCATTACACTCAGTATCAGATCTAAAGGCTACTTTGGCTTTTATAGCCCTCTATAAGATTGCCCTTTCCTTGTTTGCAATTCTACCTTTTTCCTCTTTCAATGTGCTCCAGCCACAATTTATTGTTTTTCCTCCTATTTCTCTGATACACACCAAGCTGTGTTTCTCATCAGAGCCTCTGTGCTTTCTGCTCTCACTTTCCTTCTCATCATTATTCAACTCTACAGAAATATCAATTCCTCAGAGACATCTTTGCTAAAGACCACAACATAGCCCTAACTTGGCAATCGCTATCACATAAACTTGTTTTCGATAGTTTATTTCACTACCTAAAGTGATCACTTTCACCTGTTTATTCATGTTTGATTTGATACTCCACACTTAAATGTGAATTCCAAGAGAGCAAAGATTTGTCTTTTTCACCAAATTTCTTCAATGTCATGTAATTTGGATTTTATGGGTATTTCTTGATACCAGCATGGTTTTTAGACACTTGATACTCTGTTCTGTCTCAGTCCTTAGATTTCTCAAAATCATGGGCCTTTATGCATGTACTGATTCTTTCTAGACTTCCACATTGCCTCTCCGTCTTCTAGATCCATCCCTGCTAACTGCTCAGCCCTGGCATGAAAGTTCTTTTCATTAAGTATAATATAAAACCATCACAGGAAGAGTCCTGTCATTTATAACTTACAAGTAAAATATGATCCAGTTCCTAGTCATTTCCACATGTTGCCCTAATTTTCCTTTATGCAACAAATGAGAAAGAAAAAATAAGAAAGAAAGAAGAGGGATGAGTTTATAGAAAAAACAAATTAGAAAGAAGCTCAGAGAAAAAGATAAGAAAATGTGGAAACATTGCTTATATGAGTTTGTTTCAATTCAGATATTACTGTATGTTATAATATTTTAGTACATTTTTGTCAGTGTTTCTGAATCTCTACATCTTTATTCTCTTATGTCCACAAAGTCAAGAATTTTAAAAAAATATTTTAAATTTGGTTTTTATTATTAAAATATATAAAAGTATGTGAAAATGCTAAAGCATAAAAGCACATGAAGAAATTAGTTACACATGACTGTTTAAAAACTATTACATCAGCAAGCTAACTACATGCAAATCACATAACTTTCATTTTCAAGCACCTAGATATTTAGCCAGGCCTGTGCTGACATCATAAAAATATTTGCAATAGTTTCGTTAATCTTGTTTTTTAGTCTTATTAATTTTTGTTGTCTACATAGTAAAAACAGTGTCATATAGTGGTACTAGACTTAGTTCTGCTGCACAGATATATTCATCTAAAAGTAGCATTAGGATTTATGCTTTGAATCAAACTGGTATCTTTGTCTTTGTGTCTAAAGCAAACTGCTTTCCTATTATCCTTGTAAGCAATATCAAGACTTTAGCACAACCATTAAGTTAGCCTCAGAAATATCTGTTTGAAAAAAAAATTCACTAAATGTCCTATTTTTACCAACAAATATGCAGTGGCTTATTTCCTTATGGAGTATCTGTCTTTTTCAAATCTCTTTTGCTGCCTTAAACAAATCAAGGACATCTTGGCTCACAGTCACAGTACACAGCTGTGTTTATAGGTGTTACTGACAAGGGAAAATGCATCTAGTGCACCAGGACAGAAGCGAAGTTGTTATATAGAAAGAAGAGGACATGTGATGTATTTTAGTGCAAAGGAATTTCTTTTGACATTTCTTCACTTAAGTTTTTTTCTTTTCTTTTTGAAATATTAGAAAAGATGTATATCAAAGCCAGTTATGTAAAAGGTACTCTTCAAATACATTTTTTAATAATTTAGATAATGATCTTGAAAAAAATGTCAACATTTTCTGAAGAGCTTTAAACATGAAAGGGCCAAGAGTTAAATTCCAAAAGAAATATGACTAGCAAAATGAAGTCAAGGTGACATATCAAATAATTATTGGACTACAGAAAAAATTTATCTCAATATTTGCAGGGAAAGTAGATGACACAGAGAAAATATTATATATAATCAATGACGCTAGGTAGACGTAAGGAAATGAAGATACTAATAAGGCTATCATATTTTTCAATTGATTATTTACGATTTTACTAGGTTTAGGAAAGAACAATTAGTTAAATATTAAAAATCAAAAATTGGGAAAAGGAACATCAAGCTTATAGCTGAAATATAAATGAGAATGGGGATGCTATGATTTTGGACACAGTAGTTCCACTTTGTTTTAATGTTAGGGAGTGATGGAGAATGAGCTGAGATTAACAAATGTGAAAGTGGGAATTTAGAGCACCCTTTAAAAATTTTATGTATAATTTTGATACATGGTTGATTAGGATGCAAATTGGTATAGTTTTTGGAAGCAGGTATCTAGTGATATAAAACTGGACATTTCCCACTTTGCAAAAAAGAAAACCACTGAAAATATTTTCACAAAGTAATTTTCTCCCCAACACAATATTTTTACCTTTGAGATGACAAGTATGACTGCAAAGGTAATTCATATAGATTATTAAAAATATCACTGTGCTCATAGCTGCCCAAGAGAGTTGCAGAGAAAAGTAAACATTCTTTAAAATTTTTCTCTTTTACTACAAGTTGTCTTTCCTTTAAAAAAATTATAGAAAAACATGTATCACACAGAATGTACTTTGCCTTTCACAGACAGAATAGACATTTAAATAAAGGACTATGGCTACAGGCAATTGTAAAGAATGAAGAAACCAGAATGCCTTCTCTCTCATTTCCTTCTTAACACTATTTTCTTTTTAACTTTATTGTCTCCTAGCCTCCTCCAAACTGGTTGGCCCAAACCAGAGTGGGACTGAATTGTTGTGATGGAAATGTATGCCTAAGCAATAGTTCAGCAAAAGATATCTCTCATGCTTTCTCTGTTTTGTCCACAGAAAGATACAAAAACAATTCATTGCCCATTATCTTTCTACATAAAAAATAATAAGATGAAACTCAAAGAAAGAATAACTTTCTAAATGTTAGTGTCACATTTCCTAAATTTGGAATCATTTTGTATTTATTCCTTCTCTCACTTCTTATCAAGACCATAATATAATATAGAAACTAACAAATATTATCAATTTTAATCCATATCAGCATATTTCTCAGCATAAATCAGGAATATTATAGAATCAAAGTGGTTCATAAGGGTGTTTTAGTAGACATAATATTTAAACTAAGAGAAAAGAAAATAGAAACATATTGAAGAGACAGGTTGCCTAGAGCAGTATCTTAGTCCATTTCCTGTTGTTATAATAGAATACCACAGACTAGATAATTTATAAAGAAAGGAAGCTAATTTAACTCATGGTTCTAGAGGCTGGGAAGTCCAAGAGCATGGTGCCAGCATCTGGTAAGGGCTTTCTTGCTGCATCATAATATGGCTGAGGAAAGTATATGGCAAGAGACCAAGAGCACTGGAAAGAGCTCATTTTCCTAACAAATATGCTCCCATAATAGCAAAATTAATTCATTGATGAGGGCAAAGCCCTCACTAATCCATTAATCCATTTATGAGAACAGAGAGGATTAAGTTTATAACACATGAGCTTTTGGAGGACACATTCAAAATATAGCAAACAGTAAGTATATGTTGTTTATTTTTAGGCAGAGTAAATCCTTTGAAACTTATTGAAAGAGAAAATAACTGAAGTATCATATTAAAAATTATAATTTAGGTCCACAGACTACTATCCATGGGCCTAATCTGACCCCCTCAAGATAAGAATCCTTTGTATATTTTTAAATGGTTAAAAAAGAGAAATATTTAGTGATATAAAAATTGTATAAAATTCAAATTTCAGTCCCCATAAATAAAGTTTTTTGAAACACAACCAGAATAACTTAATTATGTATTGTCTGTGGCTATTCTCATGCTGTGATGGCAGACGAGTACGTAAGTAGTTGTGGTTTGAGGTATTCCCCAATAGGTAGGATCATTTCTCCTGTTCACTCATGTTCTAGGCAAATTGAAAAATAAAAGTGTAAAGCAAATGATATTTTAAAGATATGATTCCATTAAGTAATGCAGATAATATTGGAGAATCAAACATATTTATGGACTAGTGGAACCTCTAATAATAAGTCTCATTTTAGAGAGATTTATCTATTAAGTCAAAATAAGTACTGGGCAACTATAGGCTCCCCTATTTGGAGCAGGCCCCTTTTCTTCTAGTAACATAGAATATCATTATGCATTATTTGTTTTATTAGGAAAAAAACAATGTCTGAAAAAATATAAAGAAACAATAGTGTAATAAAATATGGCATCTATGTGAAACTATGTAAAACCATAGTCACAGCATCTAGTTGGTAGGCTTTCCTTTGCTCTGAGTATGAAGTGGTAAACTTCTTGTAGGGAGGTAGTAATGGACAGTGGAAAGCAATATCAGAGAAAAGCGGGCAAAGCCAAAACACATTTGAAATGGAGAAACTTTCAAATCTGTCACCCAGCCTAGCAGATAAAAGAGAATTAAATATCAATGTTTACTTCAGGTTTTCCATCTTGACAGGAGTGATGATTTACAAGTGATAAAACTGGTTTATATTAATATAAGAAGTAGTTTGTGGGTTGTCAGAAAAAATAAGTCATACTTTTTCAGATGATATTTTTATTTCCATCTTAACTGGCTGAGTCTGATATGGTAAGACAATCAGATAGGGATGTCATATACGTAGTTAGAGTTGCAATCTCAACAGCAAAGTTAAGGCAGAAGATTTGACTGTTTTTTTTTTCTATTGAGTATAAAGGTAATAACTGAATCTTTTTTTTTTCTTTCTATTAAGTAGAAAGGTAATAGCTGGATCTGTGAGTCCTTGTGTTGAAGGAATAGAATGAGAAATGACCAAAAGGCTGAAAGTAAAACTTTAAAATGAGAATGAAAGGAAATGAAAGGTAACAATAAGAATAAAATAGATAAAGAATGTGGAAAATACAGTCAAAGGACTCAAAGGAAGAAAACATTCCAAGCAATGGTGGAAGATCAGATTTTACAGTGATACCAAGGATGACTGTGTACAAAAAAAGTCCTTTGAGGCTCGGCGCAGTGGCTCACACCTCTAATCCTAGCACTCTGGGAGGCCAAGGTGAGAGAATTTCTTGAGCTCAGGAGTTCAAGACCAGCCTGAGCAAGAGTGAGACCTCATCTCTCCTAAAAATAGAAAAAATAGCCAGGCATTATGGCATGTGCCTGCAGTCCCCACTACTCAGGAGGCTGAGGCAGGAGGCTCACTTAAGCCCAGGAGTTTGAGGTTGCAGTGAGCCATGATGATGCCACTGCACTCTACCTGGGATGACAAAGTGAGACTCTGCCTCAAAAAAAAAAAAAGAAAAGAAAAAGTCCTTGAATTTGACAAGAAATAATTATTAGTGACCTTTGAAAGAAGGTCTGTAAATATATATTTTTTCTATTAGGAAAAAAAGAATATATATTAAATAGGCTATATTGGATGAGTCAATATGCTATACCATATTAAACATATATTCTGTAAGAAGATGCTAATATGGGCAAGTGATATCAACAAATGATAGACGGTGAAACACAAATAGCTATCAAGTATATGAAGAGATTCTCAGGCTCATTTATTATCAGAAAAATGCAAATTAAGGTAAAATAATTTACTACTTTACAACCATCTGATTGGCAGAAACTAGGAAATTGAATAGTGGTGATTATTAGTGGGGATGTGGAAAAACCAGACTAGCTTAATCTTACTCAAGAGCACTCTAGCAGTACTTATGCAGACTAAAACTGCATATGTCCTATGACCCAGTGTTATTCCTGGTTATATAGCCCCAAAATATTCTCCCACAGAACAAGGAAGGGGCATCTATGATGACTGTATCAATCAGGAGAGATTAGGTGCTGCTGTGGTAACCTCCAAACCCCTTATAGGTCAAAC
Organism: Lepilemur ruficaudatus; assembly: GCA_963574885.1. Taxonomy (NCBI): domain Eukaryota; kingdom Metazoa; phylum Chordata; class Mammalia; order Primates; family Lepilemuridae; genus Lepilemur; species Lepilemur ruficaudatus. The sequence goes on from CAUYRT010007400.1 coordinate 37,168, forward strand.
AACATAGGATTGGTTTTTGTCCATGCTGCCAGTCCATCCCAGGTTGGCAGGTCAACTCTGTTTATTGAATCCTCTTAGACTGATGGAGTAGCTACCCATTTCAAACACTGTCAGTCACTGTAAAGAATGGAAAGATGAGCTCTTGAGGGTTTCAAGTCAGCAATTAAATGGTCCAGGCCAGAAATAACACACGCAACCTTGCACCACACTCAGTAGCCATATATATATATATACACATATATATATATAAATTTTTTTACCACAAATGGTCAGAGATTATAATCTTCTTCCCATGTATTCACATACTGAACTGAGTGACGTGGACTGAACGTTTGTGTGTCCCAAAAATTCATATATTGAAAGTTTATTTTGCAATGTGATGGAATTTGGAGGGGTGGGATATTTGGGAAGTAATTAGAATTAGATGAGGTCATGAGAGCAGAGCCCTCATGATGAGAATAGTGTCCTTATAAGAATCCCAAGAAAGCTTGCATTTCTCTGCTCTTTGCCAAATAAGATTACAATAAGAAGTTGGCAGTCCCCAACCTGGAAAAGAGCCCTCACCAGAATCCAACCATGCTGACACTATGATCTTGGTAGGACTTCCAGTCTACAGAACTGTGAGAAATACACTTCTGTAGATTATAAACCACTCAGACTATGGTAACTTGTTAGAGAAGCCCAAACTGACTAAGACATTTTGAGAATCAGAAATATCTGTGAACAATGCTAATAAATTGAAAACAGACAAACAAATAAACTCTCCAATCAATACAACAATACAACGTTGTAGTAGCAGGTATGTAGTCAATTTAGTTTTCCATCTCAAGAAGTAAGTAGGTTTTCTGTGGAATACTATGGACCAATTGAAAGCAAGGAACTAAAATATGCACAGAAAAATGAATAGATATTAAAATAACTGCTGAGTGGAAAAATGAATAAGATAATGAGGTTTTTAAAATGACATTTATATAAATTAAACATTTATACCTATGCCAGACAATAACACAAGGACACATACAAATTTTAGGATATATATCAAACACATTTGAGTTAACTGACTATAGGTCAGGAGAAAGAGACTGAGAGTAGGAAATCGAGGGAGAAAGTGATAAATTAAATAAATAAAATAAAAGGGTATTCCACACAGATCTCTAATGAAAGTTCCCATGAAGGGAGGAATATGACTAATTTGGGGCTTCACATTATGTTATTCACAAAAATTAACAAGTTTATATGTAATAAAATTCATGACAAAACTTTAGAGAGTGTATCTAAAAGAGATTAGGCAAATGGAAAACCCAGTGAGGAAGGTGAAACACATTCTATAATGTACTGCTTGCCTATTGGCCTGAACAGTGTTTTGAGAATTAAAGGGTAAATGTGGGATGTTTTACACGTAGATAGGTACATAGATACAGGGAACTGCGGCTGTGATAAAATGGACTCATCAAGTATTGCTAGTTGATAAGAGAAAGCAAAAATGTAGAGTTGAAAATGAAACAAATCAATCTGGGTTTGAGGAACTATGTGCCTTTTTGCTACCGTTTGTGGAGGCTAGTTAGAATTACAATTCCAGGACAGGACAATGCTAAGAATGATAGCTCAGGATAAGACAAATGATTATTAGCAACTGCTTATTAGAAATATTAAATCAATAAAGAGTACTAAATTGCTGTTCTTAGTTTTTTAAAGAAACGATGTTTGCTAATGTAGGAGGATGTGAAAGCTCAACCTATATTGTGCATGTTCCCTACCACTTGCCATAAAAGGTAGCTTGCCTTAGAGAGGTGGCAATAACTTCTACTTTCAGGTCCCTTCTTTGTTTACTGCTGAGTTTCTTTACCTCCTTGGATTTATGACATTTCTCCTCAAAATAAGTCACCCTGTCTATGATTTGATTCATGTCAGTATGGCCCATCTGCTTTTCTTTTCTCCCAGAAGTGAACAATTACGTGGTGCTGCTTGATGCATTTCAGCCTGACCTTAAACTGGAAATGCCCACCTTGTCAGCACTTGATGCCCACCTATCACTCCTCCTGACTCCTTCCCCCTCAACACACTCAAACAGCGTAACATGCAGGCATTGCCTAGAGATGTTATTTCTCCTTCTCTTCCTTTTGTTACACGTCCAGGTCAGGGGCTGCAGTGAGCATGGATACCAAGCTGGTGGAATGCCGAAAATCCACAGCCATCTCTCGAGATCATTCCTTATATTACCTTGCTTTATATAATATAATATTGTGCCATTTTTTAAAGAGTACTTTTGCATTCACATATAGGATCTTCCTGAATTTCTGGGGCAAATGGAAAAAAAAAGTTAAAATTAGCATATTGACACATTGTAGGGTTCAAAAAGCTGGAAGTGATTTTTGTGGTTAGTCAAAGTTTCACAGTTCTCTTTTGGGAAAAGCATGACCTCTATTTTATAGATCCAGAACTTGATGCCACATTGGAAATACATTCAGGCAAAGGAGAGAAATAGTAATGAGAGGAGGAAGGGCAAAAGGACACAGTTAAAACCATGGGCTTGTAAAATAGCTTATTTACTTCAATTTTTAATAATTTCACATTGCACTAGGTGTTTGAAATAAAAGTTAGCTAAATTAATTTTGATATTCATGTAGACCTTAATGATAATTTATTAATACTTTGATTTGCTTTTATTCAGAACTCAAAATAATATTGACATCAGAAAATATGCTATTAGGTAGAGATGCAGATGGCTTACAGAGAAAATTATAATAAATAAACATTGATTTTTTTTTTGCTGCGGTGAATATCAAGGTAAAAGTCAATCAATATTTTTCCATTTTAACAAAATCTTAATATTACCAGCAACAAAATCCAGTGAGTTTGATTTGTCACTCTTTCTATTGGAGAGCGTGTGGGAAGTTATTAATACATTATTTCTCCAAAATCCTCTTTGGCCATCTACCTGTCTCCAAATGCATACAGTCCTGTCCAGCTTCATTGACCAGGAATTAAATCACTAGGAAACAAAAGAAAGATGTCTTTTCTTGAAATCTCTGCTAGTCCAAATTAGGAGTAATTACTCTCTTCTTTGCTAATTGAAAAAGAAAAAAAAATGGAAAAAGAGTACTACCGAATGAATAAGGACATGCTTCCTTCAAATCCTACAAAATTTTTAACAAACACTTTATGTACCATTTTCTCAACAAAACTTTTAAGAATAAACTATGTAAATCTTGAATTTTGTTTCCATTGTCACTATGGCAGTAACATTTAATTTTTAAAACTTTAAATTATTACTTTGATTTGTATATATCTTTAGGATACAGATCAAGGATTTCCCCCTGTTAGATAACTACCTTAATTATCAAAAACAATTTTTTACCTTCTCTTTTATTCCTTCATATTTATAATCACATTTCACAGGAAATTCTGTAAAATTTAAAAATATGCAGAATGCACCCCCTGACACACATGTGTACACATGCACACACTCACACAGCCCAAAAGTGGACATTCTAACAAAAAGGCTAACATGCCTGACCATATGAACTGTATTTTTCCTTCCTTACCCTTTCCTCCCACCTTACTTTGAAAAGAAAGATCCAACAGTTGATTGTGATGGCATAGGCTGTGGCCGGGTGTTGCCTGTTTTAGTAACATAATAGATGAGTCAAATTACAAAATGCTAGAGCTGGAAGTTTCCCTACATACCAGTCCCACCTGCTCCTTTTTTAGATAAGAAAAGTATTTAGAAAAGTTGATACAGCCATAGAAAAGGCGGAAGAGCTAGGAATTTCTGGTAAGGAGCTTATAAAAACAAGGTCCACAGGTTGTAGCTTGTATAATATAATTTTCCAAAAGTGAGTTGGAACTTTGAGAAGGTTCAAAGTTTCTATTAAAGAGAGATTTTGAAAGGGTGGGGGGACTTTAAGAAAGGAGAAAGAAGAAAGAAGAAATAGGAAACAGCTTCCGAATTTTGATCTGAATTGAACTCCCCAAAATAGAAAACTGTTGTTTATAATTTAATATGCACTGATGTTGTTTTTGTGCCCATCTCTACCTTTGTCCCAGAATTACTGATTCTCTTTGTACTAAAATTCACCTTTCCTCCACTCTTCTCTTTGCTGATTTTGCCAAACGATTTGAAGTGGCTGACACCACTGGACTGTCATTAACTCCAGGCAGCCTTTGCTAATAAGCAGGAAACTATGGAAAGTCCCTCCTCAGTGTTTATCTTGGCTTGAGGAAGCAATAAACATGAAACCACTATGAAAGAATCAAATTCAAACCATACACTCTCACAAGCTGCCTCACAAGCTCTATAAAGAAATGATTAGATAGTGGGTTTTTAAAAATTAATCTCACAATAGATTTAGTTTTTCAGTAAGGGATTGCTCTCTTGAGCACCTTCCACCTACTAGGCCCTGATAGATTCTGGAATTATAAAATGAGTAAGATACACAGGATTTAGAAGTTTTTGCTTTGATAGTATGTTGGCTAGATATATAAGTAGTAGCAGATAAACTACAGTGCAATATGGCATTACTACAAGCAAACAAATCCTGTGATTATTCCAGGGACAAGAAAAATAAACACTTCTTAGATATTTGTTGTAATATACAAATCACAGTTGACCTTCAGTATCTGTAAATTCTTCATCTATGAATTCAATCAACCTCAAATTAAAACTATTCAGGAAAAAAAAATTTCACAAAGTCCCAAAAAGTAAAACTTGAATTTTTGCATGCTGAGTACTACTATGTGAATGACATATGTAGGTACTGGATATTGTAAGTAATATAGAGTTGATTTAAAGAATACAGGAGAATGTGTGCAGGTTATATGCAAACACTGTGTCATTTTATATAAGGGACTTGGGCACCCACAGATTTCATTATTCTCAGGGGTCCTGGAACCAATACCCCATGTATATGGAAGGATGACTCCATATTTTTGGGAGTTAACAATAACCTTTTGAGAATTTCTCTTCCACATTCTTAGGAGTTAATAAATTTTTAAATGGGTACACCTAACCAGAGTTGAGTAGTCCAAAAAGGACACTTGATCTAATCTAGGCCAATGAGAGTACCCAATTCTCTGACCACAGTTAATTCTTCTGTTGACAAGAAACCAATCTAAGTCAAGTTATCCTGCAGAGGGAAACAGATCTAAGAGGTGGTCTTGCAGACATCTGATTGCCAAATTCCTATTACCTCTGTTGTCTAGCATCACTTATGTCACCCAGTAACCTTTTTTTCAACGCTTCTTTGGATTTCTTGGGATAGTACACATGCTTTTTGCTTAAGCTCATTCAATTTGAGTTTCAATGAAATGTATTCTGATTAATTGAGTTGGGGAAAAAATAGGAATTGCATCTATTCAAAGTCTTGTCTATGTGGTAGACAAGACTCCCAGGGTAATCCCCTAGTGATTTCCTGCCTGCTATTTTTCACACCTTTGTGCAATACCTTATCTTTGAATTTGGCAAAAATCTATTACTTATTTCTAACCAATAGAAAATGGCAAAGATGATGAGATAGGACTCCCTTCCTTAGCTTACAAAAATTTTAAATGTTGGGAAAATCAAATCAGAAAAGTAAAATGATGTCTTTTAGTTAATTGGCTGACACCCTGGGTTTGTAACTTCTTGTCATCATCTTGGATGTATCAACACAATGGTAGGAAGAGTATTTCTGAAAGTCACTCCATACTGGAATATCGACCTAACTATTCACAAAAATGACTATAAGCCATATAAATATAATCTAAATTGAATCTTTCCTCAACTCAACTTCTTCTGGCCAGAAGCAAAACCTGTCAATGACCAATGACCACTAGAATTCCACCTAATAAGGAGAAAGTCTAATGAAGGAAAATTTGGAGCAGAAAGAAGTTGTAATTTTACCAATTATAGTTCAGATATCTCACATCTGCAAATTCTACAAAGATAATCACATAACCACATTGATAAAGTCCCTTGCAGTAGCATGAAAGAAGCATGCACAAGTAATGGGTGCTCAAACATAACCTTCATCAGTTTCATAATAATCTTCTTTGAATTTATCCAAAGTCACACAACTAGTGGCAGAATCTGAACTGAAACCATATCTTCTTGATCCCCAGTCTTATGTGCACACAAAATTCCTACTAATAGAATCACAGTAAGAAGGCTAGTGATAGAGGTAAGGGTGTGTGTGTGTGCACGCGTGTGTGTTCAGTTGCATAATAGAGACTCTATTGATAGAGCCAAAATAATGATTTTCAACCTTCAAAAAAATCTGTAAGTTAGCTAATTTGTGCAAAAGCAGTTTGTATTCATTAGAAAAAGTACTTTATGGGTTATGGATGAATAAAATGGTAATTGGATATTATATTGGAAATTATATTAAGAAAGTAGGTTGGAACTTGTTCACTGTAAATTAGTTTGGCAGGGATCTGCTTCCTGGGAAACTGGGAATGCTTTGGAATAGGGCTGGGGTATGAATCATAGTCTCCCTGTTGACAAAATATCCAAAATGTAAAATCAACTCATTAATAAAGTCCCATACAGACAAACGTGTCCTATATCCCCTCCTCTCAACCCTTTTTACTTCTGCTGCCTTAAATAAAAGAATATCTCCTTACAGACAATTGGTTATATAGCAATGACAGGAATCTATGAACAGAGAAAAAGGAACACTTTCTGGAGGCAGGTTATATCCTGAATTGGAGTAAGAATAGGTCAGGAAAGAGAATAAATCCTTTAGCCAGATGTAATGGCCTGGAAAGGCCAAAGCAAAATTTTAGTGTTCTGAGGAACAAGAATAAAAAACAACAACAACAAAAGAAACAGGATTAATCTGGATAATTCTCTAACACAAAAGTTTCCACCTAAAATCATGAATGCAAAATCAGAGACCCTCTTTCTAAACTAGACAAGGAGCATTACAGAAATGAAGACTGATGAACTTGTTTGCTCCAAATTTGCTATGGCATCTGTGGGAAAATTTAGACTCTCCAAAAAATATCAATAGCTTTAGAAATTTTATTATAATTAAAAAATATGATTTTATATCATTTTTAAAAATTTGAATACAGTTATAATTGGTTTCGATCTGAGTTTATACAGTATCAAATTGGTATCTGGAAAGCACTCAGGAAATAGTGGGATGGTAACTTGGATAACTGAGTTTTATTAAGAATGAAAATTCTATTTTTATTTTCAAGGGTAATCTGAGCATACTGATTCTTCCAATTTTCTATTTATCCCTTCTTGACAATAATCAGGCAAATATTTCCTGTTAAATCACTGTAAGCATGCTATCAATTCTTGGTGTGTTCAAAAGCTTTGTTTAGGTGTTTGATATATTTCCCACATCTTATGATGTTTCTATTTCTTCCTATTCCTTGCTCATGGATAATTTTTTTGGCCAGAATATAAAGTATTCTAATACAAATTATATTATACTGGTGATTGTTAAAGACTCCCATATCTTAAAAGATTTTAGAGATTAATCTATAGATTATTTTATCTTTCAAAATTTCTGTCACTCAATAAAATAGATTACATAGATGTACTTTCATAGGAATTGTAATTTCATTTCTATTACTAATAGTGCTTTCCACAGTGCTTATTTTAAACAACGTAGAATGGAATTATTTAACTTAAAGTAACTATAATGAAGACTCTATTTCTCATTTTAGTATTTCATATCAATGAGTTAAATTAGAATTGGATCTTTATTATCCTCTGTCGGCTTTAAAACAAAAAAGAAAAGAGATGTAAAATGAAATTCAACTGAGAGGCAAGAGGCCTCTCAAAACATTCCATGCTTTGAATGTTTTTGTTCTCCCCAAATTTCGTATTGAAACTTAATCCCCAATGCAACAGTATTGGGAAGTGTGACCTTTAAGAGGTAATTAGGCCATGAGGGCTCCTCCCTCCTGAATGGATTAGGGCTATAAAGAGGGCTTGAAAGAGTGGGTTCACTCTCTTGTTCTTTTGTCCTGTGAACACAGTGTTTGTCCCTTTTTGCCCCTCTGCCTTCCACCATGTGAGAATAGAGAAAGAAGTCCCTCACCAGGTGTCTATGACTTGATCTTGGACTTCTCAGCCCCCAGATCAGTGAGAAATAAATCTCTGTTTTGAATAAATTACCCAGTCTGTGGTATTTCATTATAGCAGCACAGTTTGTTGTAAAGGAATTGGTTATAATGTCAGTCAGACCTGGGTTCTGTATTTACAGAAAAGATGGTTTGGAAGTAGCCTTTACATCTTCTTATTTTCTTTTAGTGTCTTCGACTTATTGATACTTAAATGACTAGGTTATTTTCAGGGATAATAATTACATGAAATAGAAAATGATTAGTGCATGAATCCATAACAGAGTCAAAAGTAGGCAACTGCTTAAGAGTTTCAGCCATGAGTGTTTTTGTTCTTAACTAGTGGCAAAGATAGACAAGTGTTTAATAGTTGCCTTCATAGCAAGCTTGTTGGAAGTCAGGCAAGCAAACACAAGTGAGCAAGAAAATACCACAGTTGCCACAAGTTGTATTCCAGCTATGAACTTCTAGTCAACCATGTCCTGGAGTAGGAAATAAAAATGATATAATCATATCTGGAATAAATGTCCAAAGTAACCAAAACAAGCAATACTTCACACAAATGGAACCACCCACTTCTCCATGGCCAGCTGTTCTGTCACTAAGTGTATAGAGTTATGTAAAGATAAGGGCCCAGAAGTCTTTCACAAATTATCCATAATGAGGATATCTCTCATTTCAGGGACATACATGCTGAGGGCAAAAGGGCAAAAATTAGGAAGGAAAATTTTTGTGGTTATATTTCCAGTGATGTTCAGGTTTATGACCATAATAAAATGGCTGAAGTTACATGAGATATTGATGGTGAAGGATGCAAAGGTGGGGGAAGATTTATGACATGAAAGATAAAGGAAGTTGTGGATTTCTGGTTAATAAGACTCTTAATTGAGATTCGGGGAAAAATATCTCTATAAAGATAAACTTTGGCATCTACGTGTAGGTCTTTAAGTTTATAAGACATTTTGGTGATTGGTAAGTGTGATGATTAATTTTGTGTCAACCTGAGTGGGCCATGGGTGCCCAGATCAAACATTGTTTCCGGGTATGTCTGCGAGGATGTTTCCAGATGAGATTAGCATTATTTCAGCGGATTCAGTAAAGCAGATTACCTTCCTCCCCAGTGTGGGTGAGCATCGTCAAATCCTTTGCAGGCCTAAATAGAACAAAAGGCAGAGAAAGGAGGAATTTGGTCCTTTTTTTCCATCTCACTGCTTGAGCTGGGACATCTTATCTCATCTGCCCTGGGACTGAAATTTACATCATCTGCTTCCCTGGTTCTCAGGCTTTTGGATTTGGACTGAATCATACCACCAGCTTTCCTGATTCTCCAGCTTACAGATAACAGATCATGGGACTTTTCAGCTTCCATAATTGTATGAGCCAATTCTTCACAATAAATCTGTCATATATTTATGTCAGACATTTATTATATATATCTACTATATATATTACATATACACATATGTATGTGTGTATATATGTGTACACACACACACTCTCCTGTCTCTTATTGGTTCTGCTTCTCTAAAAGAAACCTGACTAATATAATAAAGAAAATAAAATTACAGCCCAAGAATAGTTTGAGACCTAGAAGGATGAATGAGATTAAAAATTGGTGTGACAGAACTATAGAAACGTGTAAGCCATTGATCTGAGAAGGCAGGAATGTCAATTAGGATGCTAGTTTTGGAACAGTGACATTGCATGGAATTTGACATTAGAGTTCAAGTATGGATACTTTCTGACTCACTGATTTTTAGCACAGGTAAACAGCTTGGGCTTCTTTGGGGATTAAAATATTTTTATAATCTACCTTGTTACTCTTAAGTCAAAAAAGAAAAAGAAATTCCCTTGCCTTTTTCTAACCACAATAAATTGATGTTTCTGATTTAACTGTTTGACTATCATGGAGGAATCCTAGCTGGTATGTAAAGCTTTGTTAGTCTTCATTCTTCCTGTGGGTTTCTACTATTTAAACAAATCACAATTTTTCTCTCATGTTGTCACTTTCACACAATTCTGTTAAAGTTTTTAGATTTTCAGCAAAGCTACATGATTATTGTTTTGAGATTTGAATTAAAGCTATAATTTTTTTCAATTATGTTTTTGTTTTCATTATGTAAAAATGTGTTAGCTTTGTTGAAAAGAAATCGTCTGTGAAGCTTGCATCCTTTAGTCTTGTAATTTTATTTGTGCTTCCTGCCTCTAATTTTTCTCAGTTATAAAAGCAATGGTTATAAAGCTCAGAAGAGAATATTTCCCTAAGCACCCCCAAATGGTTCACTCTCCCCAAAATATCCTAGTAAGTTTGAACCACTTTTTATTTCACTTTACATTGTTATATTTCCCCAATTCTAAAATCACTAGGGACATTTATTTAAAAATAAAAGTTTTAAAGCCCACTATGGCTCAATTCCTCATGTAATTCTTGGGATGAGCGAAATTTGGGAAACATTACATTATATATCTCCTTACCCTGTAGACAGAAACAAAATAAATTAGAAGGTTACTTTTTATATATGCAGTCTGCAGAATCTATTTCATCACTAGTAGTATTCAGGGACTTTATTTATCTAGAAAATTTACTTCAGTGATAAACCTGATTGAGAATGAGTTCCAATGGAACTTATGATATTACTCTACTGACGACTGGGAACAAATTAATCTAAAATCTTAGTAACTGGAAATCTCCAGCTGTGAATTATAGTTATGATGCCTCCATATTGAGACCAGCACTGCATGACAATATGCAGGAAAACTTTTGACAACTTTCATTTAAAGAGATCAATTAAAAAGTAAGTCTAAAGAATGGCTTGTTGTTTTTGGCTCAAGTTATATTAAGAGATTTAGAAGTGTTTTTTTTTTTTTAATAAAAATGTTTAAGGTTAAAAATAAAGCATGACATTATTTATTTTTATATCTCAAGGGTTAGGGAAAAAGTGTTTATTCTGAAGTTAAAGAATGTATTATGGACTACCTCCTGAGCTGGATTCAGATAATATCATGACCCCTGGTGTACTCCCAATCCCAAGATAGACTTAGGACAATGAGTGTTTGAAATATCCAAGATTTTTTTGAACTAGGTCAAAATTTAGGAAAATCATTGACATTGATAAGTTCCCAAAAGCCCATATTTGTACCATTGTCTCCTGATAGTGTCTTTTCTTCTGGCACTTTCCTACTCCTTACTGTGAACCCTGCTCTAACCCCAACAAGTTGCTCTAACATATAAACAAATGTACAAACCAGCAGCAGTGTCTCCGAAACATGTCTCCATAAAAATTGCTCTAGGGTCCAGGACCACATCTGTTTTAGCACTTGGGGACACTTCCTTCTCGTCTCACCCAGAACTTTACTGTAGCAGGCCTTACAGAGGTTCAAAGACTTATTGGACAGCGGTGGTATCAGGCAATTAAATAAACAGAAAATAAAAATCTCAGCAATGTAGATAAGATCTTTCTATTAACATGGCTTTTAGAACTCAATTTTAGTTTTAAAATAATAGTGTTTACTATTTGCTAGACACTGTTCTAACTACTTAACAAACAGTAACATTTAATTATTAAAAAAAGTCCCGTGCAGTATTTAACATTACTACTGTTTCTATTTTACAAACGAGCAGCAAGAAGTAAGGAAGTTGCCCAGAATAACAGAAAAACTAAGTGACAGGGCCAGGATTTGAACATATATAATTGTATATCGGTGCCATACCCTGTTTATATTTCTTATTAGGAAATACATACTTTTTTAGTAATAATAATAAAAATAATAGAATTCTAACTATGTTCCAAGCACTGTACTAAGTCACATTTTCACTTATATTTCTTTTAATTGCAATAGTCATGAGAATGTTTTGATAACTTGAAGCAAGTATAATGCCATATACGTGATCTATGAATTGATACACATCTGTTGACTGACTGAATAGATAAATCTTAATGCATTTTATAGAATTCATAAAATTTTCCTTAACAGTATGATAGTTATTTAAGTGAATTTTGCATAATTTTTTTTGCAAATAGTAATTGGGATTTATTTATGAAATTTATATAACTATATTGCTGTTGCACAAGACAAACATGAAAGATGTAAATCAAGTCAAATAGAATCAAAAAGAGAAATCAAATCTGAAAAATCTAATGCTGAGATTATTCCCATGGCCGTATCATGCTAAGTATAATCATCATTTTCTTGAGGAAGAATTGAAAGATTACCCCAAACCCCACTAAATACCATTTATGCTTTAGATAAGTAATTTTTGCTTAACTATTGTAAATTGCACCCATTTCTCAATCCAAATGCAAGAATATCTGTTCATAACCAGTCCCCTAATTATTTTCATGAAATCACAAGGAACTGCTCTATGTGTTGTTATAAATTGATATTGGATGGGATGGACTCTTCTTATGTACTGCACTGAGTTTCTGGGCCTTGAATAAACCACAGATGTGCACGCCTTCCAAGAAGACTATCTTAAAAAGACTTATTTCAGCTCTTGTTTGCCATATGTTACAAGATACAACAAATGTCCTTATACGTAGAAGAGGCCACAAAATTTCTTTAGTAGTTCTAATTGTCATGGAGATTTGCATCTGAAAACCTGCTTCATTTTCTCTTCTCACATCAGAAGCTATTGGGAGACATCTTGCTCAGGCAGTTGTCTTTTGCTTGCAGAGCTAGCAATTCTTTTGCTTTCAAATTTAAATCCCCAAAACAAGCTGAATCTGACTGATTATGCTTCAGGTAGCTGTATTAAATAAATTATATATAGTATGAGTGTCCAGGTGAGGTCTTTCACCCTTCAGCATTAGATTCCAACCAAAACTAAACTATCATACAAGAATGATATTTTTCCTGTTGCTTTATTCGCCCTATCTCAGCTCCTCTATTTTTTTGTCCTTTAAAAAGCTGAATAAATAATGGAGGTATTGCATTCTGTCTATCCAGAAAGAGCAAGGCATCACATTTCCAAAACCCCGGCAAGATGTTGAGCTAGAGGAGAGAAGAAAGACAGCCATCCATATTACCGGGACAAAATTGACTTCTGAGATCAATAAAAATTATAATTAAGCTGTGGATATTTATCCTTCTTAAAGCCTTCCATTTCTCAAATATTTAAATGATGACTTTGCAATACCACTTTCACTTCATCAGCGTCTCTGTGGAAATTGGAAATTACAGTATGTGATACAATTAAAATGTATATCCACAACCACTCAGAATAATCATGGCTAATTAGAAATTATGAATCATTAAAATAACATGGTTTTCTGTCAGTGTGTGTGCACAGCACACTCATGTCTTCTAACTTCCCAATCCAATCTCAGTAAATCTAAGGAGATACATTTGTTACAATATTTCTATTAAGCCTCTCCATTAAGTAAATTACCATTACAGCCAAAGTTTAAAGGTTATCTGGGCTAGCAAACTACTCAACATAGCTAATACATATAATTAGCTGTGGTTAGATTCCACATTAAACTTTTCCACTGCTGTTTAGCGAATTTTCAAAAACAAATCATTTATGCAGGCTTATCAAGGTTGCCACAGTGCTCCTGATAGAATGCAGAATATCTTTATCATAATAAAATCCTAATTTATATTTTTCTTGCATCTATCATTAATTTTAAGGCTGACTTTAAAATCATGCAAATACTTCAGTTTGGCATTGCTGAAACAACATTATGAATGCTCCATAGGGAAAGTAAAAATGTATTTAAAAATTTAAAAAGAAAGAATAAAACATTTAGAATTAAGCTAAAACAATGATTTTTTTACTTCAAAAAGTGGTATTTCTTAAACAAAAAGTTCAGCGTGAGCTTAAAAGGTAAAAACTATTCCTGCGAAAATGGTTTCTCTTCAAATATGCTAGGTTTAAACAATATTTTCAGAGAATGTCAACTGTCTAGTATATGTATTAAATTCTTGATATATGAGAGATATGGTGAGGAATTCCAAGAAAGACAGCCAGAGAGGAGGTGTTCTCTCTAATTCTCAACAGATTCTACATGTTTTTTGCCAGGCCAAGATAGGCAAAGATCAGCCTGGTACAGCTGCATTTAAAGCTACAACCATTGAGGCAGAAGGAAAAATAGTATTAAAGAAAATGATGAACCCAATTGGACCTATTCTCTCAGAAGAAACTTCTGACAGTTCCAAATTCATAATCCAAAAAAAAAAAAGCTTCAGACAGCCCCCTCCCTGAAAGCATAGTGAACATGCTTCAAGATTTAAGTGGAACACGATTCCAGAAATCTCCAACCTTAATACAAAGAAGTTGGTGTCAGACTACAATGTTTAAATAAAGTAGTGGTTGATATGGGAAAGATTGCAAGAGATAGCTGGGAAAAAATTGCACTTAGATGTGTATGTTCTAATTATTATTTTATTTATAGTTATGGATAAAAACCACCAAAACGCAAGAAATGTCCTCCAGCTGATGCAGAATTGACGTTGCCATCATTAATGAGCTGATTATCAAGCCGCTGTCTCTCAGCTTCAAGTCCACCCTTCTGTATTCTTCTTTGCAGTGCTGAGTCTGGGGAGCTATGAACTGCATGCTGCTCCACCTCCTGGAACCTTGTCAGGCTCTGCCAAAGCAGGAAAAGGGGACTTGCCCCTGTCTTACATTCTTTTCCTTTCAGTGTCACTTCAGCAAATGTTCTTCACCCTAGGAGTGGCATCTGATGCCTGTTTTTAGTTTGTTCTTCCACAACTGAAGAACAAGCCTTGTTATGGCCCCTGACAGACACCAGTACTAGTGGGCCAATGCTCCCTCTTCAGAGATCTGGGTTCTAGTTCTGCTTCAGTCTTCTAGCTTTTGAATTTTTTTGTCTAAGTAACCTAACCTTTTTTATTATTTTCAATTGACAAGTAAAAATTGTATATGTTTAGGGTGCACAACCATAAATGTTTTGATGTATGTTGTAAAATGGTTAAATCAAGCTATATAAGATAACCATTACCTCACATACTTATTATTTTGTGGTAAAAGCACTTAAAATCTACTCTCTCAGCAATTTTCAAATATACAATATGTCGTTTTACCTGCAGTCATCATGATGTACAATAGATCTGTTGAACTTATTCTTCCTGTTTAACTGACTTTTTTTTTTTGGCCCTTTGACCAACATCTTTACAATTTTCCCACCCTTAGCCTCTGGTAACCACCATTTCATTCTCTGTTTCTATGAGTTCAACCTTTGTACACTCCACATATAAATGAGATTGCACAGTTTTTGTCTTTCTATACTTGTTTTATTTCGTTTTAGATAAAGTCCTCCAGGTTCATCCATGCATGATAAATGACAGAATTCCCTTTGTTTTTAAGGCTGAATGGTATTCCATTATATATATTTTATATATATCATATATGTATATACATGTGAGATATATATATATATATATATCACATTTTCTTTATCCATTCTTGCATTGACTGACCTTTAGATTGTTTCTATAGTTTGGCTACTGTGAATAATGCTGCCACAAAAATGAGAGTGCAGATATCTCCTTGACATGAATATTTCATGTTTTTTTGCATATATATATATATATATATATATATATATCTCCAGTAGTGGGATTGCTATATAATATAGTAGTTCTATTTTTAATTTTTTGAGGAGCCTCCATACTATTTTTCATAATGGCTGTACTATTTTATATTCCCACCAACAGTGTGCAAAGGTTCCCTTTTCCCCACATCCTCACCAACATTTGCTATCTTTTGTCTTCTTGATAAGAGCCTTTCTAATAAGTGTGATGGGATATTTCATTGTGGTTTTAATTTGCATATCTCTGGTGATTAGTGATGTTAAGTATTTTTTAATATAGTTGTTAGCTCTTGTAGCTTCTAATAGTTCCAACTTCTTTATCCTGGGGGAGGCTCTCTCCAGACCTACAGGGTGGCTGCTTCTTGCAGTTCCGCTCTCTTCAATATCTCAGTGTTGCCTTTATTTTTATAGTATTTCAGTACCTGTTTAACTAATTTTCTATGTGAAATTCTCTCTGTTAAAATAACTGATGTCACTTTCTGACTGAACCTAATGAAGTCTGTAAATATTTTAATATTGATATGTCCATGGTTGCCCTGTAATTTTTGGTTCTAGCTTTGAATTACAGTTCTGGCCACAGTGGACTTGAGTGGTTTATCCAGCATCCAGCCTTTCCTTTGAGGAACCACCCCATCCTTAATGCTTTGGTCCTAGTGGGGGTAGTGGTGCTGTCAAAGATGGTATCCCATTCCCTTGATGGGAGTGGACTTATGACACAGGTTGACTAATCTGATCTCCCTAGTCCTCTACTACAGAAATTAGGTTGGAGTAGGCATAAGGTGTAGCTAGGCCAGTCACAGTCTTCCCTTTCTACATGAGTTGGTGAAGTTATGGTGATGGGAGGATAAGAAGTTATGGTAGCTTTTTTTTTTCAACTTACGCACTTGCACAGAATTTTCATTCATAGTAGAAGAAAATGAGAAAAGCAAATAGACAGATGGAGAGAAAGAGAGAGAGAAAAAGAGAATGAGAAAGAGAGAGAACAAACTCCAACTAAATTCTTATCCAGGCATTGATTGTTAGCCAACCAGCACCTTCTCAGGTATTTATATAACTTGAAAACAAAAGTTGTCAGACTTATATGCATTAGCAAGAGTCATGTAGAAGACTAAAGAAACATTAGTACTGGGCCAAATCAATAAGAATAAAAAAATAATAAAATATATTGAAATAGCCAGAAAAATACACACTTCAAATTTATAGAGCCTGTAATCAAGCTACTGTTACATTTATTATTAAAAAGGCAAACAAATTTATTCCCAGTGTTTAGGAGGCTATTGCAGTCTTTTTGTTCACAATTGAAATTGATAAAAAAAACCTCTCTGTTGGCTATTTATTTATTTTGTAGGGCTTAGAGGCATATTATTAATAGTATAAATAAAGCTAATTATAATTCAAAACTCAATCTTGCTTAAGGGCACATTGAAGAGTATAAAATCTTTGCTTTTATATGCCTCATAACAAAGCTTTAGGGAATCACACCTTTTTCATGTGTCAGTGTTTCAAGAGATAATAAACAAATTAGAACAGCTAACCTAAATTTAAAAGCCCCAAGCTTTAGAGATCTGATACTGCAATTTTCAGGGCAGACACATGTCGAGTAAATAGTTATTTCCTGTATACACTTCTCTTAAAAGATGATGGTCTACTTCCTTTCATTTAACCTTAAGCCGTGAAAAGACAGAGAAAAGTTCAGTATGGCTTATGATTTATCTCTGGGATAGTGAAATCTTCTATTTTCAGAAAGGGCCCATGCCAGCTGTGAGAGAGTCTTCTCCTTAGAGCTATGTGGCCAGACAGGATTTCTGTGTCATCTCAAAGGGAAAGACTCCAAGAAGTTGGACCTCAGCTTTGACTGCTCTTTCACCACTACTGGAATGGTCCACCCTAACACAGCTTCTACAAAGTGACTTGACTTCTCACTCTGATGGCGCCAGCTGTCCCTTGAAGATCTTCAATGTAAGAGGCAAGAGAGGTTCTAGCAACCCACAAACATTGTGTGACAACTTAAAATATCCAAAAGTCTATTTTGATTCAGTCTTGCTGCCATTATTTCTAAGCTTATTTTCAGTCCATCTGAAAGAAGTGAGAATAAATTTTTTGACTTTGTGTTAAAAATGTGAAGATCAGATTCTCACGTTGAATGCGTTTTCCAGATCCCACCATATTGGCTCTCTCAGATACTTTTTCCCTTTGTGGTATCCACTAAATGGTACTCCTGCAATTTATTTTTTTAATATTTAACTTAATGAATATTATATATAAAGTTATACATCTCTTTGAATCCATGCAACAGTGGCACATTCAGGAAGACTCGAAAAATATACCCCCATATTTATATTTATTTTTCCTTGCTGCCCATTTCATTTTTTATTCCTTTCCTCCACTACTCACACACCATGAACAAAGCTGAGATGACCATGTTCAGCAAGACGTCAGAATCATGTTCAGTTTTTGCCATGGTTTTATAAAAATGGCATTTTTCTCTAGTCTGGAAGGTATTCATGCCAATTGTCTGTTCCTTAACTGGGCCATGAATATATTAAGTTACTCATCTCCGTTCTTTGATTTTAGATCTCATTTTCTCTTTACATTTTCTCTATCATTGCAGGAGAGTGAGATCTATATCAAAGCTTCAATTTACTGTCTTGAGAAAAAGCATTTCCCAGTGGTTTTGCAATTAACTGGATGTTTACAATTTTGGTTTTTTTTTTCCAATCAAAAAGTGTTAGGAGACCCAACGAGACAAAGACAGCCATTTATATGTGCACAATCAATTAAATAAGGCATGTTTTATAGTTACATAATTTTTTCAAGTAGCTGAAAATATACAAATCACTTTATAGTTACATAAATTTTTCAAGTAGCTGAAAATATACAAATAGTAAGAATACATTAGAATTTCTTACTATTGTTGTTGGGTAGACATGCCCATAATAAATTATTAAATTGAATAATTCATGTAAAGTTCATATCAGTGCTTGGCACATAGTAAGTGCCTATCAATGTCAATGATTAATATTATTAGCCTTTATTTAGCCTAACTTTAAAAATGCTTAAAAATACAAATATCTGTACTAACAAATGACAAGATGTGATTTTTTTTCTTTTGATAATGAAAATTTTATATGTGAACTGCAATTCATTTTTTCTATAATAACTTCATAAAGTTACCATGAAACCATCCATCTGTAGCACTGTACCAGGACAACTCATTCCATACCGAATATAGGAGACATATGTCAAATAATCCTTCAAATTTTATAGAACTGATTATTCATTTTCAAAAGACTATCTTCTAAGCATTCTGCTTTATTTTGCCTATTAAATTGTATTTTTAGTGTAGCAAAATTGTCTTTTTAATATCCAAGATCAAATATCTACTATAATGATTGAACAAGTTTGTTCTCTCTCTGAGCATAACAAAGTGACCACTCACAAATAACTGTATGCATACAAATACAGTGTTATCATGTAGTTCACTGAGTAGCAATGATGCTTGATACACATCTCTGGGCATCATCTCTGTGACTAATGTACTAGAAACATTATATATGGCATGAAAAATTTTATTAAAATAATTTTTCACTTGTATATTACAGCATTTTGAGACATAAAGGGTGACAAAAATTTGTATATGTAATACAATGAAATGTCACATTGATTTTGCCTCTGATTTTGAAAGTTCGTTAAATTTATATGTGATTGGATAGTTATTTAAATTTTGAATAAAAACAAAGGAGTGAATTCAGTGATAAAGTTAGCACTACAAACAACCTGTCATACAAGGCAATTGATACTTCCTTTACTGTGATGCGATGGTATTGAAAATATCATGATGGTAAAAACATAAGTGGGTGTTGAATATTGTCCTATCAGAAATTAAAACTGTGTACCTGGCAGCTAAAAAAAAAGTAGTTCAAGAGTTATATCAAAAATAAAAATCATTTTTGTAAATTATATTCACTTACTTATCCTGCAATTGGAATGACATTTTGAGCTTCAATTATATAAGAATATTTTAAAATGCCATGCCATATAAGACTGTTTTTATACCATAATATTTTATTCTACAATAAAATAAAAAGACATTTTATAAAATAAGTAAAATTGCTTTTTCTTAATAATATTATTCTCAGAAAACAAGAGCATCCTACTATTAATATTAATACAATCAAATAGTTCACTTTTTAAACATATTATGTATTTATGGATTTAAAGTACATTTGACCATGTTTTTATTTGCATGAATTTCCTTTATGGCACATTGCATTTTGATCACATTTAATTACTACATTCACAAACTACATGAGTGAGCACTTTTTCCAATGTATTGCTTCAAATATAGATGGGATGCTTGGTCATCTATATTACCAATATGTATTAATTTTCTCTTATATCCTATGTAGCTGTCTATGTTAAGTTATGATAGCCGATTCCTTACTTACATCAAAATTGAATACAGCTGGAAATTATATTGGAAAAAATAACACATAAAATAAAAAATCCATTTATATGGAACACATAATTCAATACTTGAAAGTCATGCAAAGCTTCAAGTACATATAAGCAGAAGCCTTTGCTTTTTATTATTCAAAGCTATAGAGATCAATAGTGACCTCTATTCATCTAATTAATGGAATATTTCCTAACTCAAAATTATAATAAATTCTGAGGCTAAAAATAGTCTTTAAGTAACGATTTCACATATTCTCTAAAAAATAGGAAAGTTGAGATAACTGTATTTACTGTTTACATTTGGATTATTTTGTCATCAAATTTACAAAAACAATAATAGCATTTAGTGGGAAATCTACTCATTTATTTGGTTTTATCTTGGGTCTACTCTGTGGACAATAAAAATTATGACTCTAATAACTTCAGGAACACTGACCTCACAGAAATATTTTAGAATACAATAAAGATCCTTTTAAATCAATGATTCAAACTACAATTTTTTTTAAAGGGCAAACCAATGTAATTCTAAAGTGAACACATTCACTAGATATAAAAGCAATAGTGAATTCCCCAGAAGTGATGGAACTTGCAAGAAGATAATTTAAATAAACTGTAAATATTACTCAAAAATGATGTAATCTTAATCCCTTTCCATGAATCTTCAAGCAGCACAGGAAAGCAGTAGAGAATAATTTAATATGAAAAGGAGTTAGAGCTAGTGGTCTACATCTGTCTTTATCCTATGGAGAACTGACAGCAAATACTTGATTCTTGGAATACAGGAAGCTAAGTATAGATTATTAAGGATAAAAATAAGTGGGAAATATTAATGTGAACATTTCTATGACTACAGTTTAGTCTCAGTAAAGTTAGCATAAATGCAAATATTTCCATAAAAATGATGGAAAGGCTAAATAGATATTATATAATGATTGTCTTTATTATTTCATATTAAGGAAAATAAATCAAAAGGTTAAAAGACCCAAACTGGACAGAAACTGTTCTAAGCAAACAAATCATTTCCCATGCATGATAGCAAACATTTTACATTTATGATGAGTAAATATTTCTATTAAAATATCAGAATATACACATAAATACATTTATTTTATACAATTTTAAACATTGAATTTTTTTGTGGAATCCTTATACATGATTTTAAAAGTCAAACAGTTATCCTTCATGCCTCTTTTAGAGAAGCAAATATTTTTAACACATTAGCTATTTGGATATTTATATAAATATTAATTGTCACGTTATTATTGCTTTTTCTTGATTTTTTGAGCCACAATTTATTGACTTTCTAATATACAGGATGAGTATGTAGCTCTAATTTGTGCTTTACATTCTGTGCACAAAATAAATTCACAAACATGCATACATACACAAAATCCCCTAGTCCTAATGCTGACAAATTTATTGTATTATTGATTTTGAATAATAAATTGGGATTTATATTATTTCATCTTTGTAAATGTTGTTTACAGATAATCTGTAACATTTAATATAATTTTTTAAATAATTTTGTTGAAGTTGATAACTGTATTAATTCTCATTTACTTAGTCTTCTTACTTAGTCTTCTCATTTACTTAGTCTTCTTACTTAGTTTTCTTATTCATCCTCAAATCTTTGTCAGAAGTTTAACTCCTCTAATATACAATATATACCCCCAAGAAATCTATTCATTTTGTTTTCTTGGAGATAACCTTGAATGCACCATTCTTCTGCTCCAATTTGGATTAGTTGATTTCCTGGCATGAGGTATGAGTGTTTTGTTGGTACTTTAACTTCTTGGAAACTCCATTCATCTCTATCCTGGTTGAAGAATCCATTTCTTAGGTCTCATGTCTTTCTGTTTCTTACAAGAAAATTCAATAGGAGCATGTTGGAAAAACAAATGAAACTTAACCCAAAGTCTGCAAAAGTTTTTTCTGGAGGATAGAAAAATGAGTGCCAAAATAGAAGGGCATAGAGTGGCAGCTTAGTATATTGGCAATGTTCTATTAATCTGATTGGCAAAAATTTAAAGATAATTTAATTATTGTTAAATTTTATACACATATGTATATATTTAATTCACCTTTCTAAAATAAAATATATTTCACAATTTTAAAACAAAGTTGGCAAAGGGTTTGATCCAGCTTATATTAGAAAACATAAAATATAGGGATTTGAGTAATCTGTACTTTTTTTAAGAAACAAAGAAATGCAATAGATCCTGAAGCCCCAACCCTGCATTTAGAGTCCATTTCTGTTGGAAATTTACCCGGACTACTTTAGGGAGATAGTCTTACATTTTTAAAAATGCTTGACATAAAGTAATTTACTTTAAAAATAGCACAATGAGATATCACCATACCCAGTTAAAATGGCTTTTATCAAAAAGACAAAAAATAATGGATGCTGGTGAAGGTGAGGAGAAAGGGAAACGCTTGTACTTTGTTGGTGGGAACATAAATCAGTATAGCCACTATAGAAAACGGCATAGAGGTTCCTCAAAAAACTAAAAACAAAACAACCCTGTGATTCAGCAATCCCACTGCTATGTATATATTCAAATGAAAGAAAATCAATATATCAAAAAGATACCTGCACTCCCATGTTTATTGCAGCACTATTCACAATAGCTAACATATGAATCTAAGTTTGCATCAACAGATGAATAGATAAAGAAAATGTGGTACATATACACAATGGAATATTATTCAGCCATAACAAAAAATTAAATCTTGTTATTTGCAACAACATAACTGAAACTGGAAGACATTTTGCTAAGTGAAATGAGTAGACACAGAAAGACAAATATTGCATATTCTCACTGATATGCAGAAGCTAAAAAAAGATTGACTTCATTGAAATAGAGAGTAGAATGATGGTTACTAGGCGGTGGGGAAGAGAGATTTGTTATTGGGTACAAAAATACACTCAGAAGAAATAAGGTCTAGTGTTGGAAACTTACCACAATAGGGTGAATATAGTTAACAATAATTTATTGTATTTTTCAAAATAACTAGGACTGGAATTGGAATGTTCCTAACACAAAGATGATAAATGTTCTAGGTGATGGATATTCTAATTACTCTGATTTTATCATTACATATTGTATGCTTATATCAAAATATCACATGTGTCCCATAAATATATACAACCATAAAAAGTTTTCAAAAATAAAACGTAAAATAAAATCAATTCTTTTCCAATTTAAGTAATAATTCAAGATTTTTAAAAATTAAAGAATAGAATGATAGAAGAAAAAGAATGAAGATGAGGATTAAAAATGCATTTCATCTTTGGGTTATGGAGATTTACATACATAATAGGGTAATTTCCATTAGTTTGGGAATATAAATGGAATGCAAAGGAAACTAAGGCAATGTGATTTGGAATATGCAAACCATTTAGGACATAATTAAATTCAAAAGAGTATGAACACTATCCCATACTAACATAATAAAATGAAAAGTAATCAAGCACAGCATGAAATTGCAGCTGGAATAAAACTGCATGATTTTAATAAAAATATAGCTTTACAAATAATAAGGGATTAAACATGAAATGTTGTCAATTTCTTTATCCAGAAATTATTCACTATTATTATTCATAATAGTTAATGATAATCTCCCAAAAAGCATTAATTTATAACATACATTTAATAAACATTGCCTCTAAAGTCTCATTCTTAAAGAGAAAATATAGGAAATAATTTTGTTGTAAATAATTGAAATACTATTGGCTTATACAAAATATTACATAAGAGAAATAACATAAAGCAACTTGAAATTATAAAATGATCTGACCTCTTCTATGTATTGATATGTGCATGAATTTTATTATACTTTTATACTTGAAAATATGTCAGACTATATATCAAAACTATGAGCTACTACAGTTAGCAAAATAATTTATTAATTTTTCATGCAAACACTTAATGAGTTTATATTACAGGTAAGTAATAATCTAGTATAGCATTCTGACCTCAGTGGTTTCATGGAAGCCAAAGGAGGAATCTCACAAGCTGAAAAAATTAAACAGTGTCAAATGCAACAGAGGAACGGCGAAAGAGGACTTTAAAAAGACAACTGAATTCATTTGGCAAGTAAGTCATTGATGACACTTGCCTGAAAGTGTCATTGGAGGGGTGAAATGGGAAGCCTGATTCAATCTCCTCCTGTGAGTAGGAGAGGAAATAAAGGCATGGCATGATGACAAATACAATTTCAAGGAGCTTAGTCATGAAGGGACATAGACATTAAGAGCTGTGAAGGAAGTTTAGGTGTTTTGCTTTTGTGTGTATGCATGTGTTTTTCAGGTTAGAGAAGATTTAAGCTTTTTTTTCTCCTCTGCATTTAACTCATAATAGAAATTCTAAGATGCATTTAAAAATATTTTATTATTGTTAATAATATTTGATATGGGGTATCTTTTAATTTGTGAAAATGTTATTTGATACATATTTCTAGCTGTTACAGCCATATAACTCAAATCTATTTTATTATTGAATGGAAACAATTTGATATTAGGCACTGGATCTCCCCAATCTGTACTTCAGCCCCTTTGGCTACTTGCACACACATATGCATGAAACCATGTGCTTAATTATGGGTTGTTGAATTAAGTTTAATGATACAACTAAAGATGTATGGCCACACTCCAGATTCTCCCAGTAAACCTAATAGACATATTTTAACCTAATAGAAATAATCAAGTAAAATGGTATGGGTTATAGACGAACATGCATGTCAAGTTACTGAGAACTAGAGTCCTTGCCAACATTTTTATTTTTCCTCGGTGTGGTGTTGTATTTTTTCCCAGCATTTTTTTCTCTAGTTCTTGAGATGATAAAATTCTACCTGTAATATTAAGAAAAAAGCATACACCATGCCAAAATGTTTTTCCATCATTATAAAACAATGCGGCAACCCAAGCTTTTCCAAATATATTTAGCATTAATATAATCAATTTTTAGTTATCTAGGGATGAGTTCAAAAATTAAAGTTGAGAATGCACGTGAAAAGCCATGCCTCCTCTCCCAAACAAGCCTGTCCCCAAAGCATCCCCAATTTTAAATCAAAAGCCAACAAAATACAAAAGGCCAGGAAGGGGATGTTTAATTTCCTGAAGCTGCTATAAAAAATTGCCACAGTTAATCACATGAATCAGTTTTTGAGGAATTCCTTTCCCCTATTGAGACCCCTAATTCCGCTCCCCAACTACTTTTCAAGCATATCCCACCCCTCCACAGTGCTCCCCCACATCGCTCTGACGTGGGTTTACTCCCCACCCCCCAATTCCCTAGTGTTCGCTCCCACCCTTTGAGCACCATAGTGTTAATCAGTCAATACCAGTTTGATGGCGAGTACAAGTGGGGCCCATTCTTTGGGTCTTGTGTCACCTCACTTCGAATAATGGGCTCAAGCTTAATCCAGGATAATACAAGAGGTGCTAACTCACT
>CAUYRT010007403.1:0-57388 GCA_963574885.1 Lepilemur ruficaudatus
CACATGCATAAGATTGAAACTGGATCCCCACCTTTCATCTCTCACAAAAATCAACTCACACTGGATAACAGACTTAAACCTAAGGTGTGAAACCTTAAGAATTCTAGAAAAAAATGTTGGGAAAACTCTTATAGACATTGGCCTAGGCAAAGAATTTATGAAGAAGACCCTCAAAGCAATCACAGCAGCAACAAAAATCAATAAATTGGACTTGATCAAATTAAAAATCTTCTCCACAGCCAAAGAAACTATCATTAGAGTGAATAGACAACCTACAGCATGGGAGAAAATATTTGCATGCTACATATCCAATAAATGGCTGATAACTAGAATCTACATAGAACTCAAGAAAATCAACAAGAAAAAATCAACCCCATCAAAAAGCAGGCAAAGGACATGAACTGAAACTATTTAAAAGAAGACAGAATAACGGCCAGGAAACATAAAAAAAGTGCTCAACATCTCTGATCATTAGGGAAGTGCAAATCAAAACTATAATGAGATATCACCTAACTCCAGTGAGAATAGCCTCTATCAAAAAGTCCCAAAATAACAAATGCTGGCGTGAATGTGGAGAGTTGGAACACTCTTACATTGCTGGTGGGACTGCAAATTAGTACAACTTCTGTGGAAAGTGGTTTGGAGATACCTCAAAGAGCTAAAAATAAAAATTCCATTTGATCCAGCAATCCCACTACTAGACATCTGCCCAAAGGAAAAAAAGACATTCTATAATAAAGACATCTGCACTAGAATGTTTATAGCAGCACAGTTCACAATTGCAATGATGTGGAAACAACCCAAGTGCCCATCAATACATAAGTGGATTAATAAAATGTGGTATATGTATACCATGGAATACTACAAAAAATGGTGAACTAGCACCTTTTATAGTATCCTGGATAGAGCTTGAGCCCATCCTTCACAGTAAGGTATCCCAAGAATGGAAAAAGAAGCACCACATGTACTCGCCATCAAATTGGTTGTAACTGATTAACACTAAGGTGCTCACGTGGAAGTAATATTCACTGGGTGCCAGTCAGGTGGGAGGAGTGTGGTGGGGGTGGGTAAACTCACAACTAATGAATGTGGTGCTGACTATATGGGGGAAGGGCAAGCTTGTAGCCCTGGCTTGGGCAAGGCAAAGGCATTATATGTAACCAAAATGTTTTTACCCCCATAATATTCTGAAATTAAAAAAAAAACATGAACATCTATCCATTTTCTAGTTTTTTTGGGAAGGGTGAGTCAAGGCCTTCTCCTGTATGGGGCACTGTTTGATTTTTTCTGTAATAATAGAACAAGCTAAATCAATAATTCACTATTCAGTATTCCCAGTTTTTGTTTTTCAAAAATGGCCAGAGAACTCTGCATTCAAATTGTTACAGAAGAGTCCAACTCCTTCTAGGCCTGTATGATTTGCTTTCAGTCTTTTACCATTGTCTCTCCTACACCTAATCCAACAGCAGATTTTTTTGTGACTTGCTTTTATTTAGCCTTTCCAAAGCATTCGTATTATTCAACTTAGTTGTTGAAGAAATACCAAGGTTGCTCTTGTCCTCCCATTTAATTAACATAACATTTTGTTACGTTATATAATGATGATAACACACTAAACTAGTGGGAGCATACAGAAAGAGCAAAGCAGCTTCCCAGAGGCATTTGGTGTGCCATGGGCATCTATCAATATGTTTTATAGGGGGGAAAGTGACTATTTTCAAGAAGTCCTTGGCCTTACATGTGTCCATGTTCAGCACTAACTTCACCTAATGGACTCTTGTTCAATTGCTCACTCCCTTTATGTGCTCAAGAAAACGCCTGCTGTCTGCCTTGTTAACCCTGGCAATTTCTTTTGTCTGTTTTCTTGGCTTTACAGCAGTTTTGCTTTAAAAAAAAAAAAACCACTCTGTCCAGCTATATTTCTTCTTGTGATAGAGGGCTACTAAGGAGGATTATATAATCTACACTTTGGCAAGAAGAAACATTTTGTGATTGAAGCCTGAGCTGGAAAATGGTCCTTGGAGGCATGAGTAGTGACCTGGACCCTCCTGTATGATGTCATCTCTTACACGAGTGCTTTATCCTGGGCTCTGTTTCTAGGGTACCAGCGCCTCCTGAGATGGGGATTTGTGGGCAAGCAATGAGGGAGTGTTCTCAGTGCCTGTCAGAAACCTGCACAGAAATGTGGGAAGCAGGATGAGGCAGAGAAAGAAGCTAAATAAGAATGTGGCTTCAGGTGAAGTCTCAGCCTAAACCCAATGGAGCTGTGGGCCACAGAACATTTCTTGCCTTGAAAGCACCACTGGGTAGGGAGGAGTGAAGGAGTGTAACTCCCAGAACCACAGCTTCCATCAACCAAGTGCAATCCTCCAGAGAAGGTTGCAGTTATGTGAGCAGGTAACAGCAGCTAAGGGATGCGTGCGTGAAAACTAAATTGATAGAAGCAGTTGAAGGGGATCTGGGTACATAATTAACTGTCTCCTAATTAGCAAAATATCAGATATTAAATGTATGGCATTTTAAAAACAGCTACTTTTATGGGACCCAATTTATGAGCCTTTCTAGATTTTTTTGGCTTTACTTGACTCCTGGGCCCTCAACTGGTTGGACAAAAAGAGCCCCTGCCTCAATGCCATTACCACATTTCTAAATGTCAAGAGCTGACCCCATCTCCTCTGGGGAGGCCAACTCCAGCTTGTCCTCCATTGTACTCACCACAGTGGGAACTTAAGCAGCTGCAGAGTCTAGACATGACTCAGGGAGACTAAGAATGTGGGTTCCCCTGCCTTGTATTTGCCAGACCCAAGCACAAGATATCATACAGTTCAAATGTCATACAGTGAGGCAAGGCACCTGGCTTTTGCAGTGGCTATCCCTAGGGGCCAGGTGAACAACCAGGAAGAACATGGGAATTAACACCCCACGGGAGAATCTTCAACCAGTGCGAGAAACCTGTGGATTAATTCCTTTTGCTCTCTTCCTCTGACCAATTGTTTTGAGGAGCTGAAGGTCTGGGTAGCATGTCTAGACATGGCCCTTATGACGGAGCAAGTATCTGTATTTTTTATTCTGAAGCTGTTACAGCAAGGCAGTCACCACCTAGTATCTACTTTCCGTTCTTCCTTGTTTCACTTCCTCTTTGCCTTCATTCTTGCTATCCTGTAATTGCACCCTGCACTTCCCGAAAAATGTATCAGCGCATACTCTTAGCCTGTTTTCAAAAAAAAAAAAAAAAAAAAAAGAACAAAATGCCTAGAGATTTGAAGTTTTAACCCAATAGATGAATCCCCTAAGTGGTAGAATTTCACTGTAACACATCAGGGGAAATAGTTTAAGTAAAGAGAGGGTAATCTTAAAATTGTTCTTTTGTTCTTTTTCTGTCTAAACAAAGTCAATCCTATTAAAATCTAAGTGGATGCTAAGGAGAAATCCCCAGGATGCTACAAAGAGTTTTCCTTTTGTTAAGACTTCTTTTATAAATTGGCTCTACGCCATGAGTGCCGTGAAGAGGCACTGAATTCAAAAACAATGCGGAGGAGAACACAGCACCCTAGAAGCTGCTCTTCCTCAAAGGAATTCAGAAGTTGTGAACTGGCATGATGAAGTGAGTGACGTGAAACATTCTTCTTTTTCAAAAAGGATAATTTATGTGTTCTGTGGCTCTGGCCAGATCCAGACCAGCAGTTATGAGACCAGGACTAGTCTTTTTTTTTTTTAATTGGGCAGATAATATTGTTTTTATCATGTACAGCATGTTTCGAAGTACATATATGTTGTGGAATGGTCTTGAGTGTTAATAAGGTGTAGGCTACAGAATCTGATCCAAACACAAGTAATGTTTGTCATTGTCATAATTAGTGCTGATGGCTATAGTCCATTTGGTCTGCAGTTATTAAGATGGGCATAGAAATAGCTGTTCCATACTTTTTATTTTATGCTTATAGAAATGGCCTCAATTTTCTCATCTGTCTGGTTAGTCTTTGCATCTAAATTTCTTTTTGCCATGTTCCATCACAGAGGCTGCCTCTCTCTGCCTTTCTCCCTCACATCCAGGGATGTGGATGTGAAATCCAGCCCAAATGTACCAGAACAAAATGCTTCTAATACTTGAATCCTTTTGTAAGGGTGCTGATTGCAACTTGGGTAATTAAACTGAAATGTTTAAACTGAAATGTTTAGTCCAAGGTGGAAGCTTTCTGATGCTTTTGAGGAAGAAAATAAATGTCTAAAAATAAAACAGGCATAAAAATAAGACCAAATACTCATTAAATGCCTCACTTAGCTGAAAACTGAAATTATTTCAACCAGGCTAAATCAAGCCTTTGTGTAGAAGAGGTTGTGTATTTTTTTCATTCGTAGTACTTTATCTTAGATGATAAATGGGTTACTGTAATTTGTCATTCAAACAGTATGAATTAAATAGTTCTCAAGTACCCAATATTCAGCTCATGCTGACCCTTGAATTGGAGCACTTGTGTTCACAGTCTTTTGGAATGCATTTTGTGAGCTGCCATAGGAGAGGTTGGACCAGGAGGCAGAGTATGCAAGGCTTGGGATGCTAGGGTAAAGAATTTGGATCTTACTCTGCATGTGGTAGGAAGCCACGGCAGTGATTTAATTAGAAGAATGTTACAGAATAATTTATTTTTTAAAAATATGACTCAACTGCTGTGTTGACAGTGGATTATAAGGTGACAAAAGTAGAAAAATGATAACCAGCCAGATGTCTCTTTTTAGCTATTCAGGCAAGAGATGATAGTGGTTTTGGAGCAGGATGATAATTGAGTTAGAAGTGGAAAGATAACAGTGTTTAATCTATTAACAATAACAACAAAAGACTGGTTAATGGATTAGATATGGAACGTGAAGAAATGGAAGAATCAAGATTGATTTCTAAGTTTCTCGCCTTAATAAAGGAAGAATTTGGTACCCATTATTGAGATGAAGACTGGAGGAGGAACAGGATAATTTTATTGTCTTGTTTTGTTTGGGGTGGGGCATGGAACAATGGAAAAAGGGAAACAGGGAATGAAATGGAAATGGAGGGCTCATGTTAGCTTTGGGCATCTAAGTGAATAGGTCAAATGAGTGGTTGACTCAGTAGATAAGTTTGAAAACCCTTGGTGTACAGATTACATTCAGAGCCATGAGAGGAACTCTCCTAGGGAGAGAGTGTAGAGAAAGTAGAAGACCTGAAAACATTCTATATTTCCACATAAATAGGGAAAGCAGAAGAGAACCAGTAAAGCACTAAGAAGGAGCATCAGTGAGGAAGGAAAAACTCAGAGAATGTGGTACTCCACAACCCAAGAGGAGAATCTTACAAGAGGAAGGTAACAGCGAATTTGCTGAATCCTACTGTGAGCAGGAGGAGGATGGGGACAAACGATATCACTATTTTGGGTAATATGGAAGTTCTTGGTGACACTGACAAGGGAAATTTATGACATACCATGCAGACAAGAGCCCAGAGTGGAATGAGGGGAGACTGTGAAGGGAGAAATGGGGACAGCTATTTAGACAACTATTTTAAGAAGTTAATGGAGCTGAGAAATAGGTAGATAGCTAATCAAGCATCAGAACAATTTTTGCTTTTTCTCATGTTCCTAAGATTGGTGATACTGAAGCACTTATGCTTATGGAATTGATCTAGTAAGGAGATCCTGATAATGCAGCAGAAAGGGGATCTTTCTACTATATTATCAAGAAATTGCCGGACAAATTTCTCGAAGGTGTGGGGTACAGAGCACAGTAAACTGGCCTTGGATAAAGGCAGAAGGAGAGGCAGAAGGAGTGGACCCCACAGTTGATGGTGGGCTGAATTGGTGATAGGAGGATAAAGGAATATCCATAATCAATCACGATGAATTAATGAAGTGAGAGTATCAGCCAAAAGGAAGGTGGGAAAAAGGGAATGTTGGGAGTTTCAAGAGAAGGTGGCAAATATTGGAGTCATTATGAGCAGTGGGATGGTGAACATACAGCAGGACAGAGGGCATGGAATGTCACAAAGTTACAAAAATCAGGGTGGATTTGAGTTAATTTTTGCCTAGAAAGAGGCTGTGATTAAAGTTTTTTTTTTTAATGGCCTATAAAGGCAAAGTATTATTACATGTGTATGTATTTTCACAGCAGAAAAACAAGTTTAATAGTTACTTGTAATCTTACCATTCAGAGAGAATTACTGTCATATATATCCTTTCACATATTATATATGCAAATGCTTCTATAGGAAGAAATATAAAGGTCTTGATTTTGGAAATACTATTTTAAAGAAGTTTCTACCATTTTAGCTGTTGTCCTGAGAGAAAAGGAGGCTATTGGAGTGATAACTTTGTCGCATTGCAAATGTTTTTATTATTTATTGTATTTTAATATTTGTTTTTGTTGCTTTTCTAATTTTTATATAGATAAAATAGAAAATGTATAGTCATGCTAAAAAGGCCCTCTTCTAAGGTTGTATATACAACTAACTATTCTAGTCTTTAAAATGTAAAAAGAACCTATAAATTATTAATCTACCAAGTTTTATTTTGATAAGATGTAATAAAGGAATCTAATTTTATTTTTTAGGATAGTTTTAATCATTCTTAAAGCTCATATCCCACAACAAATATGACATACATTTTTGTAACAGAGCTCTCAAATGATATTTTTAAAATTTTCTTTTAGAGGTTTTAAAACCAATTATATACTATTATTTAAACAAGCTATTCCTTAAAGAGTAAAAATGATCTGTTAATATCATCATCAGAGAAAATAAGTTATATTTTACTTACTTGAGAGACTATATTCTGTGTGTACACAGTTTTCTACGTGTATTTTCTCACTTTTTTGAGTTTTTGAAACATTCTTTTAAATTATAATATGAATTTGGTGGCTTGCCCTATTTTGGACATTAAAGAATATATTTGTAGGTTTTAATTGTTTTTTTTTATGTGTGATTTTAAATAACACTATAGTTGACACCATTGGCACTTAATATTGAATTGAAATGGTTTTTAGTATTTTTTACTATAAAGGTAATACATGCCCATTATAGAAAGCTTTAAAAATAACAAAAACAATTATCCAGAGAAGCACCGTTGAATGTATACAAATCTTTATTCATTCAACAGCCATGTTTTAGCACCTATTACGTAGCAGGTAGTGCTTCAGATGTGACTTCAGAGTTAACATCCTAGTGTATATTTAGTCATGTGTCCTGTCAATATCATAGTGCAGAAATGTGAATTCTTTTTAAAAAGGGACTACGCTATTTAGAAGTTGTATTGTAATCTGATTTTTCTCCTAGAATGTCTTAAGAACTTCCTTCCATGCCATTTAACCATCTTTTACAATTTCATGTTTAATGGCTACAAAAAAATTATTTGTGTAGATGTACCATAGTTTAAATAATTTCCTAGAGTCAGACTCCGTAATTTTTTTCTAATTTCCTTTCGCATTTAAAGTCCATAATATGTATATTTTGCTTCTTTGATAGCATAACTAATATGACCTCCACAAGACATGACGGCACAGGCGGTGCTATCTCTCTTCCTCATTCTCATACCACTTCTGAACGGATTTCAAGGTAACTTCCTCTATAATACACGTGTTTAGTTTTTTGTATCATTAAGTTAGGAACATGAGTACACAATGCAAGGTGGCTATTGCCTCCATAGCCACAGCATTTTGAACTTTCCTAAATGATCAGTTAGTGAGAAACAGGGATCATTCTGAAAGTCTACAAGAAGATCAAAAGTCATATTTTCTTCTGTTTGCTCTGATTAAGGCTCTATCTAATCTGTTATCTACTACCAGAAATAAAATCACTAGAAAGGCAAGTTTGATTGATTTTAAGTGTAAGCATGGTACTTAACACTTGACAGAAGGCGTTATCAGCTTTGCTAGATCCAGTGACACATTCTTAATTATCCAATGAAATATTATATTAGAGGGGTTTAGTAGAGCAATTAGGGAGGTTGATAATCACTCCTTTCCTTTCCCACATTTCCATGTCTTTCTCTTGGCATATACTACCACATCTCTCTATCTCTCTGCAGAGAAACTCAACCTGAGGAAGACAGGACGGACATGGTGGGGTGGATAGTGCCCCAGAGGGAACAGACTGTGCAGAGCCACTTGGACACCAAATTCTCCCATCTTGGGTGGCCTCAGCCAAAGTCCAAAGGATTTCACTCCTTAATCCATAAATTAGGTCCTTTGCAGTCCTACTGTCTTAGAATCCATAGAGAAGGGCACAAGATCTACTTAATACAATTTGTAAATTGGTCAAAGAAACTGAATACTGCCTTCAATGATATGAAGCAGCTAGATATATTTTCTTGGCAGAAATACTTCTTGAGTTGGATTCACCTGCCTTTTGAAATCAACTTCTGAAGTTGATAGAAAAAAATCAAAAAGATTGGACATCTACATTTACATCTAGAATGATATTCCTTAACTATGTTTTAACTGGCTCATAGAATATCCTGAGAGTGGTCCTAAAGTTAAAGTGAATGAGTTACTCTGTTTCCCCTTTTGGACTTCTTTCCATGTCCTCTCCTGCTTGAGACTAATGTCCAGATACTCTAGCAGATTTCTGAGCCCAGAACTGTTTTCTTCTTTGTTTTTTTTGTTTGTTTGTTTTTTGGTTTTTGGGGTTTTTTTGAGACAGAGTCTCACTCTGTTTCCCAGGCTAGAGTGCTGTGGCATCAGCCTAGCTCACAGCAACCTCAAACTCCTGGGCTCAAGCAATCCTCCTGCCTCAGCCTCCCGAGTAGCTGGGACTACAGGCATGCACCACCATGTCTGGCACATTTTTTCTATGTCTTTTTGGTCGGCCAATTAATTTCTTTCTATTTTTAGTAGAGACGGGGTCTTGCTCTTGCTCAGGCTGGTTTTGAACTCCTGACCTTGAGCGATCCGCCCGCCGCAGCCTCCCAGAGTGCTAGGATTACAGGCGTGAGCCACCACACCTGGCCCAGAACTGTCTTCTACATGCTCCAAATATTTCCTAATCCTACCAACCTAAATTTGCTTCATTATTCCAGGGCCTGATGCCTCTAGTTAGCTGAATAAACTAATTTATTATTGCTACAGTAGGTGTTAAAAATTAAAGTGTTCTGAGAATGAAAAATTAACAAGAGTCTTTTATATATATAATTTCCAGCACTGTGGCAGGCCAAGATTGGAGGAGAGACAAGACTATTGATCAAGTGGGTAGCAAATCAGCCCTGTGCTTTGGGCTGTTGCCAATTCTCACAGTTAGATTGAATAAAACAGCTATTCAATTGAAATTGAAGAAACTCAAATCCAGAGCTTCATGGCTTGTTTCTATTATTCAGAATACCAAGAGTTCTTGATGATGTTGTCTGTTAATGGTCAGCCTGCTGATTTAGGAAAGTTCTTCTTGGTAGTCTTGATATGACACTTGACAAGCATTCATTACTAATTCTCTTTATAAATTCTCTGCCCTTGATTGTAGATACCTTCTTTTCAGCTTTCTTCAGTTATTTGAGTAGTACGAATGAGCAAATCATCATTGGAAGATTTGATGAAGACATAATTCTCCCTTGCTCATTCAAGAGTGGATCCGTAGTCACAATTCACTGGAAGACTCAAGATATCATCAATGTTCACAGTTACTACAGAGGTAGTGACCATTTGGAAAGGCAAGATCCTAGGTATACAAAGAGGACATCCCTCTTTCAAAGTGAGATTCACAATGGGAACGCTTCTCTGTCTCTCAGAAGATTAAGCCTTGTGGATGAAGGAATTTATATTTGCTATGTAGGAACTGAATTTGGAAAGACCATGAACAATGTGGTGCTAAAGGTAGGAGGTAAGTGTGCATGTAATGTTTCATAAAACACAAAAATGACACCATTCCATGTTTTTCTAAAATGTCTTTTTCCTAAGTTTATATGCTATGGGCTTCCTTCCCAGTGAATACATGCAAATCTACCACATTGCTTTTAATGTGTACTGTCTCATAATTTAGACATGTTATAATTGATACATTCCTCTGTTGGTGGATGTTCAGGCATTTCCAGTGTTTTATAATACATCACAAACAATAATGAATATCCTGATGCTTAATACTGGGACATGATTTGAAAACAAAGTACCAAATGGAAGATTTTCATACATTATCAGCATAAGAGTATCGATTTTCCCCTTGGTCTTACCTGCACCAAATACTATCAATCTTAAAAATTTCTGCCAATACAACTGGAAAAATATTGACTTAAATTTCATTTTTCTATATTATAAATGAGGTTAATTTTTATATTACATGCTTTCTTCCTCTATATTAATGTATATCTATATAACTATATAGATATATAACATATATACAGTTAATATGGTTAATATATTAGCTTTATTAACATATTAATTGTTTCCAATTCTCACAGTTACATTGAACCAAGCAGGTATACAATTAAAATGTAGAAACTCAAACACAGAGCTTCATGGATTCTTTCTATTTATCAGGTTACCAAGGGTTCCTGAAGATGTGGTCTATTAATGATCAGGCTGATCATTCATATATATAATAGTTAATATCATATATATAATACAATAACATATAATTATCTATATATATGGGCAGTATTTTCTAATAAGTTGTTTTTTCCAGCACTTGTTCCTTTTCTTTCTGTCCCATTCAGCTGCTTCAGACCTTGACTCAGAAATCTAAGAATTATGTATAAACAAAGAGTCAAATAGGCACTCTGAGCTCGTATCTGGAGAGTTTAGAGTGCTGCATGAACTCTAGTTTATAGACTGTGACACCTTCATTTTGGTTGCTCAATGAAGCCATTAGATTTCTTTTTTAGCTATGTTTCTAGAGAATTGAGATTGCTAGTTGACATGTACCCATGCAAACTCATTTTGTATTCCTTCTAGATAACTACACTATATCTTAAGGTTCTACAGGGGTTTTTTTTGTTTTTCCTTTCAGTAACTGCTGAGTTTAGCTCATAAAACTTAGCTTTTCATTTCATGGGTATTAAAAAGTATTCTGCACAGATGGCCCATAAAGAAGCTAATGATGACAGTTCTTTATGTACCCTTCTTTCTCCCATATAGCTTTCCTCACGCCTATGATGAAGTATGAGAAGAGGAGCACAAAGAGTTCCTTAATATGCAGCATACGTGTTTATCCTCCTTCAAATATCACGTGGAAAATGGACAACACCACACCTGTCTCTGAAAGTAATATAGAAGAAATCAGGTCTTCGGGTCCTTCTTATATTAAAAGTACACTGGATATTACAGGATCAAATTCATCTTATGAATGTGCTATTGAAAATTCAGTGCTGAAACAAACCTGGACGGGACAATGGGCAAGGAAAGGTAGGCCCCATAGGACTTTCTGTGGACAAGTGCTATGCAGAGGTTGGGAGGTAATGGGGATTGATTTACAAGGAAAGAAAAGAAAGAAAATCCATTTGTGGCAGTTAGAAGACCAAGACTGAAGTCCTAGGGTTAATCCTTACTGGCTGTTTTACATTAAGCAATCATTTTTACTTCTGAGCATTGGTTCCTCAATGATAAAGTGGAAGTAATTCTTGCCTTGCTGAGTATTTGAGTTGAAAGAAAGCATTTGTGAAATGGAAAGAAGCAGATCTATCCAGGATGATTACTGTATTTCTCGATGGCTCATTCTCTAAACAGGATTTTCTATCTGCATTGCACTTTAAAAGATCAGAGGAGAAGGAAGGAGTACTTGTCTTTTAGAATGTCACAAGCTCCAATTCTTCACAATCTTTCAACCAAACAAAAAGATAACTAATCAGTATTATTCCTTCTGTCTAATCTCTATATCCACCACCTCTATCACAGCATGATCAGTTTTTAACATTCCTTCCTCTCCTTTATTTGAACAAAATCAAACTGTGATCAATCTCTGTCCATAAACTACTGTTCAAGAAAATATTAAGGAAGGGGCAAAAAAATTAATTTGATACCTCCCTATCCAATTCCAAGGAAAAATATTGTTTTATATTAATAGCAAAGCAAAAATTTTCTTTCACTCTCCCTTATATGGGGAAAAAGGAGATTAGCTTCTTTTTTTTTTTTCCAGCCTTCACTTCCCCAGGGTTCCATATTCTCAAAATACCAAAAAAAATACTGAGTGGCCAGGTGGCTCATGCCTGTAATCCTAGCACT
Organism: Lepilemur ruficaudatus; assembly: GCA_963574885.1. Classification (NCBI taxonomy): domain Eukaryota; kingdom Metazoa; phylum Chordata; class Mammalia; order Primates; family Lepilemuridae; genus Lepilemur; species Lepilemur ruficaudatus. The sequence continues at coordinate 12,160 of CAUYRT010007403.1, forward strand.
CTGGGAGGCAGAGGTTCGAAATCAGCCTGAGCAAGAGCAAGACCCCATCTCTACTAAAAATAGAAAGAAATTAATTGACCAACTAAAAAATGAGCCAGGCATGGTGGTACATGCCTGTAGTCCCAGCTACTTGGGAGGCTGAGGCAGAAGGATTGCTTGAGCCCAGGAGTTTGAGATTGTTGTGAGCTAGGCTGATGCTACTTGGGAGGCTGAGGCAGAAGGATTGCTTGAGCCCAGGAGTTTGAGATTGTTGTGAGCTAGGCTGATGCCACAGCACTCTAGCCAGGGCAACAGAGTGAGACTCTGTGTCAAAAAAATAAAAAAAGTACTGAGTGATTCACCACCTTTACATGAATCCAGTGTTAAAGGTATGAGCACCCAATGTTCATTTTCTATCAGCCAGGCAGCAATAGAAGCATGGGAAAGGGTTGAAAAGGTTAGTATTAGATTGTAAATATTTTCTTTCGAAAAATGACAGTTTCTCATGTTTACTCAGAATTGAGTGTCCTGAAGCACCAACAGTTCCTTAGGCTCAGTACTGTTTTGTCTTGTTGGGAATGTATTATGTGCCAAGCTTTGTCACTTTCAGACTGTGAACTCAAGAACGTGGACTCTTACTCATTTCTGGATCCACAGCATTTAGCACAAACACACAGAAATAAAGCTAAACTGGGAACGTAGCATACAAAGGGAGTGATTTATTCTTTTCACTGGGGTTGGGAATGAATGGGGTTATTACAGAATATGTGCTTAAAAAAGTTACGTAAGGGCAATTTTAGAAGAGTAGTAGGACATTCCAGGAGGACATAGGCATTCCTGGTAAAAGCACAGGAGAGTAAATTTGCCTGGATTTGTGAAGTATAAGGTGGTTGAGGGTGAAACTAGAGGGATTAAGAGATGAACAGTCCTGGAGGTAGGATGGAACCAAGGAAGGACTTGAAGCATCAGAGAGACTCTGGATTTGCATTTTAGAAAGATTGTTTTGGCATCACTCACCTGCAGGTAGACTGGAAAGTAGGTGAGTCTGGAGCCAAAGAGAGCCATCCATGGAACTCAGCTTACAGAACTGGAAGGATGAGACAAAGCTGAATCTGGAAACGTAAGCCAAAGCCGAGAAGACCCAGCAGAAACCCTCTGCTAAAAGCTCAGTCTTGGGGTGGGTGGTGGGAATTACCTGTACATGCTTGGAAATATTCTTATGTGTAGGAAAAGAGACTTTGTCTAGATAAAGAGATTAAGAAGCAGCTGAGGTCATAAACGGTCTCTAGGGAATAGGTCAGGTAACAAGAGGGGAGTCCTGGGCAACACCAGCATTTGAAGGGTCAACAGAGGAAAAACATTAGGTTAGTAACTGGTAGCAGCATTCCTGCATATTTACTTCCAGTTGTAGGAGTTAAAACCCAGGAACATCATTTCCCTAGCTGGCTCTGGCTTTCTTGAAGGCCTAACCTAGTGTTGGTGGGAAACTTCAAAATGGTGGTAGTAAAGTTTTTCTTTCAAGAAACTCCACAGCATAAATATCTAATTGTTTTCCAGAAAGGTATTTCCAAAGATATCGATGTTAGCACCTCTGTTCCCTGCTTTCTAAGTGTGACTTAGGAAATGCATTTGAAATTTTTATCTTCAGTGATGTTTCTTTTTCTATTCTGTTGTTAGATGACCTTCATAGAAAGCAAAGTGAACATGTTTCACTTTCATGTCAACTTATAAACAACTCTTTTCCACCAAACCAAGACTTCAGAGTTACTTGGTCCAGAGTGGAAAGTGGGACTTCCTCTGTCCTGGCTTACTATCTGAGCTCCTCACAAAATATAATTATCAATGAACCCCGAATCTCATGGAACAAAGAGCTGATAAACCAGAGTGACTTCTCTATGAATTTGACAGATCTTAGTCTTTCAGACAGTGGGGAATATTTATGTAATATTTCTTCAAGCAAATACACTTTACTCGCCGTCTACACACTGCATGTAGGTAAGTTGCAAGTAAGTTTGGATAATGGGTTTTGGTTATAGCAGTAGAGGTTTGTGAATATACTCAAAAAGACTAGCTTTTAAAGAATACATTAGTACTTCTCAGGGCCTGGGGTTTGGGGAGTTGAGGCTGCAGGCACATTAGGAGTTAAAATTGAGGGCCTGCTGAATGCTGGGGAGATACAGCACTGTCTACGAACTTAGTAGAAATAGTCACCACACAATATATGAAGCACTAAGTGTGTGCCTAATTCAGCTCATTTTTGCCTCTGTGAACTGCCAAAATTCATTATCTAAAATATGTCTAGTCAACCAACCACAGAATCATGAAATGTTACTTATGAAGCTGACTTTCTAGGTGAGCTGGGTGTTCTCCCTATGCTTAAACTATCCATTTCACCTCATGGGAGACCATGGCAACTCTACCCTTTAATAAAAGTATTTGAGTCAGTGGAACATATGTTTTAGTAATATTTCTATCATCCCAATTGTGAAAATTAGGAATAACAGATTTGAAAGTTTGGCAATTCTACATAGTGAGATTTGGAGATAAGAGCACAGAGTTGTCCCTAGGTTATGTGGTCTTCAAGTAGATAGAAGCTTCCAGACACTGAGTGATAGCATTTCCTTTTTGTAGAGCTGCCACTTGGAGCACATAGAATGAAAAACTTGGGATACATTTGAAGCTCCTATTTTTCTCCAAAATATAAGAGTGTCAGTTTTATGTAAAATACAGTCAAGCCTACAGTCTATTTTTAAAACTGTTGCCTCATGTTGCATTCATTTTGGAATGTAAAAAAAAATCAGAAAGAAATGTCCCAAGGACCACATATGGCCCATCTTTCCACCAAGATATCTAATTTTTAGTTCATGCAAAGTGAAACATCAGGACCATTTCATCTCTGACAAAGAGGCTTTTCAGAACCTCTCATTCTCGAGTAAACCCTGGCCAGTTGGGACTGAGGGAGGGTCTGCCTTCCTAGGAAAAGGCCTGTAGCAAGAAAACCACCCTAGCAGGACAGAAAACAATTCAAACAGTCCTGGTACCCTAAACCCCACCCTTTTAAGGAAACTTGGTTTTCTACTCTGAATTGCAATTTTCCATTTGCAGCCTTGCCCAGGAGATGCTCCAACATTTGAAAAGGAGGCCCAGATGGGGGGTATTATGATTCTGAGAATCTATTAATAGATCTGCCCAATTAAGGTTGCACTGAACTGAATGGAATGAAATAGTTCTTGCTAAATTTTGCTGCTGAATCAGTATATGACCTTGGACAAATCTCAGATGAGGGAACCTTAGGGTCATGGATAAAGTGAGAAGCAGCTATACCTTGCAGAATTTTCTTCAGGAGGAAAACAATACATATCAAAATACTTTAGAAAGTCAGCCTAGCATTTCTATGTAATTTCTCCTTCACATAGGTACAGTATCCCCCCTGTTATCCTCAGGGGATATGTTCCAAGACCTCCGCTGGATGTCTGAAACCACAGATAGTACCAAACCCTATATGTGCATTGCCACGTAGTACCAGAGTGAATCTATTCTTCTTATATGTTTTATACCCTGCTGCTTCCTTTGCCCTTTTATGAATGTAGGTTCTATTCGGGATTTTCTTCCGGAAGAGCTCACTTTCATTGCAGTTGAAATGAAGACTTGCTTTGGATGGTATCCTTAACTTCAACTCTGCCAGAAATGCTGCAATAGCTTCTTTCTCAGCAGATGCAGCCTCTTCAGTAATTTTTGTGTTTTCATCCCAACCTATTCCCTCATTTTCAGTAAATGATTTGGTGTCACTCATTTCAGGGGATCCCTTGCTAAAATCCTCATATATGCTCAATGCTTTCTGGTACGACACATTGCCTTCAATTGGAACATGTTTCTGTTCCTGTCTTCCACCCACAAATTTTATGCTTTTTCTATCTTCACTAAGCATTTATAATAAATACACTGAGGCTGTAACTTTTGCATTTTGAGGCACGACAGCAAAACTAGCACAAATTTCTTCTTTCTTCACAATTTTTATGGGTAGAAGATTCATCACTTTTACCATAGTTCTTCCAAACCTCAGTATATGATTTTTGTTGTTATTGTTACATCAAGAGCTTTCACCTTAAAGGAAGCACTTTATGGCTTCTCTTTGGCATATCCAAATTGCCACTTTTACTACTCTTGTGCTTTGGGGCCATTCTTAAGCAAAGTAAGGATAACTTGAAGAAAAGCCCTGCAATTTCACAACAGCTGCTGATAACCAAGATGGCTCCCAAGTGACTAATGGCAGTAGCACATACAACATGGATCTCTGAACTAGGATGACTCACACTCCAAGTGGGACGGACCAGGATGATATGAGATTACATCACGCTAACTCAGGATGGCATGCAATTTTAAACTTACATATTGCTTATTTCTGGAATTTTCCATTTGGTATGGTCAGATCACAGTTGAACATGGGTAACTGAAACCTTGGAAAGTGAAACCATGGATAAGGGGGGGACTACTGTATAGAATTTCAGGACACAAATATGTGGAGAAATTAATGTTTTATTGGTTATAAAACATAACTAATAGTATGTTCATAAAATTGACATTTGTTTAAATAGAGCTATTTGTTTTAGAACATACTATTTTTTTCCTCTGAGTTGGCCTTTGTGCTCTGATGCTTGCGCCTCACTTTTTAGTAGAACATAGATCACAAGATTAGCAGAGTTCTGACTTTGGTAACCAAGGGTTTTCAAATTCCTCTCTTCTGAGGCCCCCACTTCCATTAATACTAATTTCAAGAATTCTAGTTCTGTCCTAGCTGCTGAAGAAAATTTAGATTCCTGCAGTTATTCCTGAGGAGCTCCAAGTGCTAGCAGCAGATTCCCCTTTCTTTTGCTTTCTGAGGTTTGTTACCCACAGTCAACCATTGTCTCAGTATCTTAAAGGGAACGTTCCAGAAGTAAACAGTTCATAAGCTTTAAATTGGATGCTGTTCTGAGTAGCGGGATGAAATCTCATCTTGTCCCCCCAGGTTCATGGTTCACCCCTCGTCCCACCTCCCCACACTATCCACGCATTGTCACTTGCTAGCCATCCTGGTTATCAGATCGACCCTGTTGGGATTTCAGTGCTTGTGTTCAGGTAACAGTTATTTTACTTAAAGTGCAAGAGTAGTGATGCTGACAATTCAAATATCAAAGAGAAGCCATGAAGTGCTTCCTTAAAGTGAAAAGGTGAAAGTTCACAACTTTATAAGGGGTGGGGGGACTCAAACCAGAAACATATGCTTAGGTTGCTAAGATCTATAGTAGAACAAATGTATTCATGAAATTACGAAGAAGGAAAAAGAAATTTGTGCATAGTGTAGGTTAGGTACTGGGTTAGATTATTGTCCGAGGTTTCAGTCATCCACCAGGGGTCTTGGAACATATCTCCTTGGATATGGGGGCACTGCCATATCTATTTTCCCTGTGGTCACCTGTCACCTCTAACTCAAGACCATGGTTTCTTCTCAGTACCTTTTATCACTTCTGAACTTCTTATCACTGTTTCCTTAAGATACTGTCTTTAAGCCAGAGGTGGACTGTACCGTCACTTTATCCTCTAAAGTGAACACTGTGCTGAGGCTAGTTTATAGTCATCATTATTCTTTTATAAAAGTGTGTTGATTTTCTTATTACCATGCAAAACAATAGACTCTTAAAATGTATAATAGACTTATAGCCTCTCCAGTTTCCAGACTCTTCTCCCCTCCCACTCTCACCAAGGTCCAATACTATGGTATCTGTAGGTTTCCCACAATAGAGACACAGACTGGGAGATATTTGTAAGCTCATGACAAACTCTCCTAGCCAGACTGGGCTCTTGGTTTTATCTTTAAAGGACCTTTTCATTATGCATATGAATTCTGCCTCCTACCTGTAATGCAAAAATAACTAGTTTTAAAAATAGTTAACATACTCTACACCCACCCACACTTTTTTTATTTGGTAATTTTTCTTCCAGTTCACAGACTTTGTTTCTTTATTTTATTTAGAACAGAGCCAAGGAACAGCTTCCCGGTACAGATTTATTCTGGTTTTGGTGGTTTTTCTGGTTTTGGCGATTGTTCTGATTTTGTCAGTTTCTACAGTAAAATGTCACCCGGTCTGTCCTAACAATTCCAGCACAGGTAATATCTCATGAATAATTTGAGTTCTACCCCTGGATGTTCCACATCATATATAAAGATAACATAGAAATACATGCTGCTACTGGGTGTGTAAATGAATCTGAATTTTCTGGAGTCATTCACAAAATTTATCAAATGCTTTAAAATGCTTCCATGTTTCCACTTAACCATTCTACCTCTAGGAATTAGATCTTGAGTTAAATAATCAGGCACGCCAACATATATACAAGCACATTCACTGCAGCACACTGCCATTACTTCCAGTTTTCCTACTATTTTCAATAAGTAATAGGTGAACTAGTTAATTGAAAATCATGTGGTTTTCTTTACAAAAAAAATTTAATCTGGCATTAAAATGATAAACAGGGTGATTTGTTCACCCTGCGTAGAAAAAAGCCAAAGCTGAAAGAATAGCAGCAAGTTGGATGGAACTGGAGACCAATATCCTAAGTGAAGTAATCCAGGAACAGAAAACCAAATACCACCTGTTCTCACTTACAAGTGGGAGCTGAGCTATGGCTACGCATGGTCATACAGAGTGGTATAATGGACACTGGAGACTCAGAAGGGGGTGAGGGGTAGAAAATTACCTCTTGGGTATGAAGTATTCGGGTAATGGGTACACTAACAGCCCAGACTTGACTACTATATAATTCATCCATGTAACAAAACTCCACTTGTACTCCCTAAATCTATTGAAATAAAGAAAACACATTTTAAAGAAGCTAAATCTTTAAAAAGTTGCCTTTGGTGTGATGAGATCATAGATTCTCCCTTTTCATCACACCTCTGAAGGAAGCCATGATACTTAAGTTCCTGGGCTTCCTGCTTACTACTTCCATTCCTAGACTCTGTTCTCTTTTGCTCTGAGCTTAGTCTATGGTTGGTGCTGATCAAAACTGCATTGTTTTTATGGGTCATTTTAATCTTTGTTAATTTTTTTTTCTAAACTAAATTTTATACAACAAACCTGTACTACTTACAGTAATTTAAAATATCTTAAGATGTCATGGAACTTCTTGCTTTTATTAACAGAATTTGAGCTGGAAGGGATCTGGGCAAAAATTAGAAGTAGTTTTTCTCTGCATTTTGCAGATCAGGAAACAGGAATCCTGGAAGTGAGCTCAAGTGCCAAGTGGGCCTGTGGAACAGATTTGTGTGCACCACCTAGAGTTGTGCAGCTAACCTAGTGGCAGAGGCGGGCCTAGGGCCCCAGCAGCTCTCCCTTATTTCATCATCTCCCTGAGAAGGTTCTGGCTTCCCTGGCAAGTTGAGATAGATCCTATGTTCTTTTCACATGCCTATTGCTCATGCTAAAGTTAGGGGATTTGGGTTGCAGCAGAAACCATTATTGAAGATAAAGTTTTAAGGGTCACAGCAAACAAGAGTTTCACCACTTCTAACCAGTGATCATTTGTAGTAATAGGCAGGCTAGTTCCTGTCCCTTAGCTGGCCAGAAACAAGAGGTCACAGGCAGACTAGTTTGTCCCCCATGGATAACCCCTGACTAAATATAATGGTACTTGTGATTAGATTAGCTCCAAATTATGGGAAAGAGGGTGCCACCTATACTGCTCAAGAATGACAGTTTAGTTTCCACATTGGAAATCTGCATAAGTCAGTTCCCAACAGAAAACACATGGCCCACCAATCTATACAAAGGGAACTCAGAAGATAATGCGTTCCTCCAGAGCTAGGAGCACCTGATTCACCACCAAACTTAAACTTGAAGGGACAAGGACAGGGAGCACTTCCCAAAACTTGGAAGGAGAGGCTCACACAAAATCAGTTGCCTTGTAAGGAGAGTGATTTTCAATGGAAGGACACAGCCAAATCAAGGCCGGGGAATGAATGCCTGACTTCACTCTTCCCTCTTGTTGATCTCTAACCCAACTAGAAACCAGAGGGAACAGACACTCTGCTGACAGAGTCCAACCAGGTGAGCCTACCACAGCAGAGAGAGAATGGCTTCTGATTCTGGCAGAGCACTCAGAAGATATGGGCAAAAACTACGTCAGAGTATTGGCCACTTAAAAAAAAATTCTATAGTTTTGCAGTTAGATGGACTGACAATACATTTGAAACTGTTATACTAAAAGCCACAAAACCTTGCCTACCTCCAGCTCCCTGGCTGTGGTTTCATTTGACTGTGGTTCATATATTTTTAAATTCCCTTTTCTATTACTGTTTTAAAATGACCTTCATCTAGGATATGTATAAAAGGGCCAGATTTTAGGAAAGCCCAGAAGGAGGCCTTCCTTGAGAAATGACACCGTACCCCATTCTTCTCTAACCATCACTCTCAGCTCATTTGGTCACGATGTTTCCATTATTAGCAGTTGGGAGGAACCAGGCCAATAATCCTAAAAAGCCAGGAATTGCTGGGCTGATTGAACTGCCTCTGGTCCCTCTGGGGCACCTGAATCAACCATACAAATTTACTGCTGTTTCTGATGATGTGCTTCTACACTGAATACATTTTTAAGGCTGTTCATTAAAAGAAAGACATGAAAGGGGGAGTAATGAAGGGGATTCTAATACCATAATTATATTGAGATAGGAATAAGGGAGAATTTCAGTGTTAATCTTAATTTAATTTTTTAATTTTTTCTAAAATTCTTTTTACCTGTAGAAAGACACATCTTTGATGGGAGCTCCAGCGATGCTGACAATGCAAAAGAAAATATGGTAAGGCGTCATTTCCTTTACCAAACCATTTATAGTATAAAGATGCTACTATAAAAAGGTAATTGAAGTTCTGACTGATTCACATATCATCACGTAAGACTTTTACAGAGAAAAAACAGCAGGAGGGATCGCTGGATAATATAGCAAGAAAAAAATACAATTAGGCTTTTCCCCATGTCTGTAATTAAACAGGCTGTACATGCTTAAATAAATAGTTGCTCCTCTCATCTCCTATTGTTATTTGTAGAAAAGATCCCGAACAGCATTGAGCATGTGAAGGTGCAACAATGTGCTTTTTCTTCTGATAGGAGCATGGAACGTGAGACTGCATAGCAATGTTCAGAAACGCAAATACAGATGTAATGGAGACGAGCAGGCTATGGTTTCTGCCCAGACTCAGATAGCTGGACTGCCATAGCTTTCCAGCCACTTCTAGGTTCCCTGGGGAGTGATAATTCCCTTACAGATTAGTTTGATTGTGTACTTCCTTTTTGCTACCTACCTTTTATTTGTGTTCCATTAATCATAATATAAATAAGGGACCAGAGTAAACTCTTTTCCACTGTTAAAAACTGAGGAACATCTATCGGGGAGATTAAAATTAACTGATTAGACTCAGCTACTTATGTAGCTGAGTCATGGATCTGTAATTACAAATACAAGCAATAGCCTAAAGCTCCTCAATTCACCACCATACACACGCCCTCCCCCAAAAAACACTACCATCAGACAGACATTTAAAGTTCATTTTTCTTGGTTCTAGCCTCTTTCAGAATATCCAGCCAGTACATGAAGACAAGACTGTGACAACACATGACAAGCATCCTTAATATCCAGTGACTTCATCTCCCCTCTCTTCATTGCAATCGCAGGCAAAGGCTTGTCAGACCAGACAATTTTACTACTGCAAAGACTTGTAACCATTCTCTTTTATGGCATCACGTTACTCTTCAAGACATACGCATCATTTGCTGATCTCCTACCTACATTAAGAGTGTAAATGCCTGGATGTTAAGGATTCCAATTCAACTTAGAAGAGAACTGTCTCATTCGTTTACGTTCCTGCTGCAGTCAGCCCAGGAGTGAAGCTTCCACTGAGAACTGGGAAGAAATGTTTAGCACTAGGAGCTGATTCAAAATGTGATCAACTGACAATGGGTGAGAGAACAGGTAGTCACCTTAGTGAAAAGGTTAAAAACCAAGGTCTAGAAACCAAGACAATTGATTTAACAAGATATTTTATTCTAGTTTTATATAAATGGTTATATCAGGATAAGCAACTAGATTTAGGATGGTGAGTCTTAGGGGACCTGAAGAGTGTCAGTATCTCTAAGACCACTTAGGGAAAGGGGCCAAAATCAACATAAGAATTGATATTTCTGAAGTTGGGTTATGCCTGCTAACACCAGGCTTACATAGTTCAGTGATTCTAGTCATGAAGATAGTTTAATGAACTCTTCTGGTTCATATTGTTAATCAGCCTTGCCATAGATTTAGATTTCCATATAAATTTTTATGCAAGGAAAGAAGGGAGAGCCCAGAAGACTTGATGAAGGGGAACTTGATGTTCCCCTTAATTTTAATCATCAGTTTATATGAAAGAAATAATCTAATGTTAGTGCTTGTGAATTTGTCACTATAACCAGGCTTTTTGTGACTTAGTTGATCAAGGTTTTGGTCCTGTAGTTTATCGAAGAAAACAAACTCTGAATTGTGGGGTTGGTGCCATCTGGTCCGATTTTCTCCCTCATACATACAGTCTCCACACAAAGGAAAAATTTTATAATATTTTGTAAACAAAGGTACAATTAGCTACAATTTCCCATTTTCCCTATGTATGGCGACTTTGGGGACACCCTGTAGTTTTCTTAACGCTAAGTTTTTGCTACAATGTTGTGACAGGTACTCAAATTAAAACTGGATGTGTGTTCCCAAGCTGAAGTTTGCTGATACTGAGAGGGTGGAGAAACAGTAGCATTCCGGTTTCAGGATTGGCAGTGTGACAACAGCAAATTTCTATGAACAGGTTTGGGATATGGAGATGTTTCCTGGATGTAAATATCAGCTTATTAAAGAGTAATTTCAAACTTATTTTTACAAAAGCTTTTTTAAAATTACTATTCCAGAAAAAAACAAACCTTAAAAGTCACATGTTACATGTTTAGCATTTTCTCACTGGTTTGAGATCGAGAGCCCATTGCTTTGGATACGGCATGACAGACAGCCCTAGTAGTTCACTCTGTAGCTGTGCCACCCACCCCATCCCCACCACAAAACTCAACTTTGGTTCACCTTGCTCAGAGTGGGCCTGAGTTAGGGGGAGGGTCAGCCTTAATCTGTCTGAGCCAAACTAGGCACCTATAGCCCTCTTGCTCCTAGTCTGGCTTAGCACAGGCTTGTGAAGAAATCTGAACAATAGGACAGAAAGAAAAGTATCCCAGAGGGCTAATTCTGGGAAGGTGTTTCTAACACCACTAAAAATGTCAGACAAAAACAAACTTGGGTCTTTTGATACTGCTGAGCCCCTGAATTAATCTATGAGTTGGGGTTGGATCAGAGAGGCAGACCACTGAGAATGACAGAGAGTAAGGATTTATTATAGAGGTTCAATCTTACACAGTTGCTGGTGAAGAAGTCTATGCCAGGCCGCTCCCTCCACATCTGGTACTGGGCCTGAAGTCACTGTAGATGGGCTGTGCCAGCAGTTCTGGAAGGAGAGTCTGTTAGAACAAACAGAACCCATGTCTGTGTCTTGCGGCCTCCGTGGCAATGCTGTGGGTGATCTGCAGGAGGGACTTGTGTCCGCTACCTGGCCTCTGCAAAGCTGGAGGAGGGGCCTGGGAGGATCTGGAAGAACTATGGGTCCAAGGAATTGTCGCTAATCTCACCTTTTCGTCCCAGAGTAAAATTTTCAAGCTGTCCAAAGGTTTTGCCTACAAGTACAAAGTGCTAAGAGAAAATTTTGTCAACATTTACCACTACTGGCTAAAGACGTAGATTCACGCATGTAGGGATGAGTCAAAGTTTGCTAAAATAACAACCATTTCCCAACATGCCCTAGTCCCCATGGTGCATGACTGGTCTAAGGATGTCTTCTATGAGTCCTACCCATTAAGAGGCAATACTGACAAATCAAGTATTAATTCATTTCTTAACATCAGAATTTATAAGCTTCTTGCCTTTATTTAATCTGCCATGTGAAATGTTAGAAGGTAGTTTACTTGTGTTTGAGGATCAAAAAATCCCCATTAACCTTGGAAGCAATGATAGGTCCCTTTAATTATTACATTTTTCTAATCTCTTATGCTTATATGGTGCGAAAAGCAATTTAAACAGTTTGTTTCAAATGCAGCGTAAGTTTTTAATTATGAACTGGCACTTTCCTTATACACCTGTTGTCCTTTAAAAGCAGGGACTGCTTATTCTTCTTGAACCTCAACAACAATGTCAGTGTATTCTGTGAAATTCCTGCAACTTTCACCAGTGAAACACATGCCCAGAATCAAGCTGAGGCCTTTCCAGAGGTGAGCCAGCCTTAGCCAACTCTTCATTAACTTCAAAGGGAAGCAGGGAATTGAGGCAATTATCTGCATTATAGAAAGCAGACACCAGTAATTCACCCCAAGGGCATGCTTGGTCACTCTCAATTTTCTGCCTGCCTTTCCTTGACAGTGAAGGCAACACCCTCCTCAGCTGACCCCATGGGGGAAAAGATTCTGCAGCCACATCACTAGTTTGCTCCACAGCCTGGATACAGAATTCTATCAGAAAACCTTTTTCTTGTGCTTATGACAGTTAAAGGATTTTCATTTTCAGGCTTTTTTTTTTTTCCTGTGAATGGGAAACAATTAGTCAATGCACTGCCAAGGAAGGTTTTCCTATTCCTCTCAAAAGCAATTTATGCTTCACTGGCTGTATTCTTTGTTGGAAATAGCTGTGACAAAGTCGAATGCATGGCATCTGTTTGGGAGGCCCTTCGACCTCCTGCAGCTGAGTGTGATTGCAGCACATGGGAGGCACCTCGCTAAACAAATAATTATATGGGTTGCTGACAGGCTCTGCACAGAAGACCCTAAATCCAGGGCCGTAACACTGCTCAAATTGAGGCCAGAGGTCAAACCATTTAACTGGACCTCTCCATAGGCGACTTATCCTTGAGACAGCTATTCAGTCATCAGTAAGAAACTTCTGGAGTCTGCCAATGATTCATGCTTCTCATATTTAGATCTAAAAATGTTCACTTTGACCAACTTTTAGTCTCTCCTTCAAGAGAGTTCCCTTTGACCTCTCTTATTTACATGTATTACTGGCAATGCTACCAACTTGCAGGGTTACTAGTAATTCATTTATAATAAGAAAGAGGGACAGTCATGCACCAAGTTTTTAAAAATGAAATGATGGCGCCTTTCTGTGCTAGGAACTGTGTTCAATGCTAATGTCACATTATGTAATCTCTTTTAACTCCTTTCTGCTAAAGCCAGACCTCATTAAAAAACTGTTCCTGGGAAAATATCAATAAGGAAGCTGAGGCTACCCTGACCCTGCCAAACATTCAGTTCCGTGTTCTTTGTCACTTTACTAGTAAAATTAGGGCAGTGGCTTCTGTCATTGGATTAGAACGGCTGTTTCACGGGCCACCGACATAGAAAGATCTTTTCTCTGTGTTTTAGGGCAAAATCAGAAATAAAAAGCAGGATTCTTGTGTTTGTTTTCCTTCACTGCCCCAGTTTTAAACATCTTCCTTTTTGGTCTCCTTATTAACACAGTACAAAGTCACATATGTGTCTACCCTGGAAAAAGGTCACTCAGAATTTCAAGCAGATCCACCTGTGTTTTTTAAAATCATCTTTGCTCCATGGACTCTTGATTATTTTACACAAATGAGTCAAGGTCCCAGAGCCTGCTAGTTAACATGGAATTAAGCATTTGAGAGGTATAAACAATGTACATCCCAAACACTTAATATTTCATTCTATCTGGAAAAATATAGTAAATATGGGAAGATTTTATTGGAACTTTTTGTCATTTTTTAAAGCTTTTAAAGAGAAAAATGTCTTGTTATAGTGGTCTATGCAATGACATGAGCCCTAAACAAACATGATTTAAGAGAACAGAGTTAAATATATACCATACCTTTTTCCCAAACTCTTTTGCTTTAATCTTGAGTTTATTGACTTGAGATTCTGCCACCTCTGCCCTTTCCTTCACTTCGTTCAACTCATGTTGCTGCTGCTTATACTTGGAAAGATATTGATTGGCTTGTGCTTCCTATAAAAAAAAATAAAAAAAAACCCTCTGTGCCTATGTAGTCCATTTTTTCTGCTTTGAGAGGAGAAAGTTGAAAAATGTGAAACGAATCTAAAGTTCTGAGTATTGAATAGAATATCATATTTTGATATGATATATAGGGATTCAGATTTTCTAGCAGACACGAGATCCATTTTTATAACTTTTGTTCCCCGGAAATTCAGAACCTAGTCAACACTTTTCATCAACTGGATGTAGTACAGTATTCACTGACTTGGTATATGATACAATTACCACAGTTGTTTGCTTTGTAGTCACTTTAACATCCTATTCTACCTCTTGGTAGAGGGGGCTTGTCTTTATATGAGTCAACAGGTAATTATCAGACATAGCAGTGTTTTAGCCTAAATCATCTAAATAATCAATTTGAAACCCCTCAAGAGATATCAGGGATAAACCAATATATATGGCACTTAATTACATTCCATGTAGCTATAGATTTAAACACAGAGAAGGCAAGTACATTTCAAGTGATGGTTTTATCCACAACCCTGTCCAGGAGCATCAAGAAAAAATACTGTAAACTGTGTTTATGTTCAGCTAAGGTTTGGGAGTGAGGGAGGCTCCAGGGTGACTACTCTGCCAAATATTTGCCACCTCTCCATAACACCCTGCTCTTACTTGGCTAGTTCCTTGGATTTTTGCACGTTTAGATATCACCATGAGGTCAAAGGATATCACCATGAGGTCTAGGAAGCCCTGGCTTCCTAGAGGGAAAAGCAGCACACATTTTTACCACGGGCAATAACTATAACCTGAGAAAAACCAGAGAATGAGCAGACTCTAATCAAGCAGGTCCTCTCCAACAAGCTGCTCACCTAGCGCAGGGCCATATGACTCTGTGAATCAAAACTAATGCTGGGAAATCCACAAGGCTCCTTACCTCGACTTGCTGCTGGTAACTTTGCACTTTTAGCTGAAGTTTTTCCATCGGAGTCTGCATCTTGCTACGGTTCTTCTTGTCTTTCTTGGCCTGAAATGCATAGGTATGTGTGTGATGGGGATTGGAGGATCCACCTGTCTCCACCGGGGGTAGTTTCATGTGAGGAAATGAAGATTAGAAAACTTTATTAAACATCATCTGAGACTTGTGATTTGCAAAATGGTTTAACTCTACTTGTCTCAAGAAATTAATAAACAACTCTAAAGACTAGGAGAGTCATTTCTCCTGATCCACCACAGCCCTCCACTGGCCTTTGCTGAAATGGAAGTTAAAGCCCTTAGGTTCGGTTTGCTCTTCAGCTTTTCTATGCCAATCAAGCTAGGCCTGCCTGGGGTTTTTCAGTAGGAATGAAGTAGATTATTATAGAAGCCACATATGTAAAACTGAAAACCAATCAACTGCCCAATTAAAACAACTTTTCTCTTGAACTTTCTAACTGATATTTGGATAATGGAACTATAAGAAAGGCCAGTTTTCTGCAATTACAGTGTGGGCATCATCAGACATAGCTGTGGGGACTTCAGTGTACCCATTATAGTCAGGCTCGGGCTGGAGAAGGGAAATCTAGGGGGACAGTGTGTCTCAGTGGTGCTCCATGGAGCTTTGGTATTCTGAGGAGGAAGGAGGGGAGAGGGGAGCAGTTAGTAGGGTTCCACATATCCCCTTGACTGGAGGATTTCCACTTTGGAGCTTCCCTAAAGGAAGAATATGGCTCCACCTGCTGAGGGTTGAGAAACTGATTTAATCAAGAAAAACCTACCCCTGCTGTTTAAACTTTTTTGTTGGCTCCATTTTACCTATTCCATCAACCATCACCTCCTTGGGCAGCGTCCATGGTCCCCCCGACTTACATTTCACTGCCCCTCACAAACCTTCCACTCCAACCAGGCTCACAGTCTCCTCTTTCCCCACAGCTCCCCTCCTCACTCCATCCTCCCAAGGTCTAGCCAAGCTGTTGCCATCCCCTGGGATGCCCCACCCCCACTTTAAAATACAATTTGACAGATCATTATTTACTAAGTGTAAGGAATGAATACATAGGAAACCACCTGGCTTGGGAACGGACACAAGTCTATGTTTTAAATAGACTCTCTTTTCTGTTCTCATCTGCCTATTCCTCTACCTCTCACGTTTATGAAATTTAAAAATTCACAGCATTATGTGTTTACAGTAAACTCTAAAATCTACACAGGTTTCATTGGTGATAAGCGACTTGTTGAGGGGAGGGGCGTGGTAAAGGAGGCCACATAGAAGAAAACTGAGAAAAGCTAGAAGTGGTTGCCGACATTAATGATGTTCCTCCAACTTGGGAAGGCAAAGCTGTTGATGTTAGGCCTACGTTCACATCTCAGCCCCGAGGCTTTAAGTAACTCTGGGGCCCATGGTTGGGCATCACAGATTTCCCTTCAAGAAAAGAACTTGCCATTTAGCTGTGAGAAGGGCAGTTGCCTGAAAACTTCCAACAGCAGTGCCTTTGGGTCCTGCTATAGCATTGGTGCTCAGGCCACACACTTCCAAGGCAGCCCCCAGGCACTAACTGGGCACAGCAGAGTTACCAGTGTCTTGCCATGTCTACCCAGCAGGGGACTCCTTTCTGGACAATCTTTGTGGAGACTTGCTCAGAGCTGCATTGCACTCTGAGGCTCTTTCCATCCAATCCTGCTCCCTCAGCCTTTCCTTTTGTGTCTCTGCCTGATCCTATTTTGCTCTCACCTTCATTGTTCACAGGTGTTACCACCAGTAAATCTCCTGTACTTCTAATTCCACCCTGGCATCTGCTTTCTGGAGAACCCATCCAACACAGCAACTTAACGAAATTTTGTTTCCTTATCCCTAAAAATGAAGATATTATATTCTTGACTAGATTTGAAAGAATTAAATAATATCTACACCCAGATTCCTGAATATAGGAGGCAGTTGAAGGTAAAACAGCAGGTAGGAGGATAGTGCAGAGCAAGATGGCAGAATAGAAACCTCCAGTGATCATCCCTCACTGCAAACACCTACTTCAACAACTATCCACACAAGCAAGCACTTTCAGAAGAACCAAAAATCAACTCACCAAGATAGTGCCACTAGGAGTCTGCAAAAGTAACAGCATGACTGGGCTTAGGGCACCCCCAATGCTGATATGACTGCAATGACCAGATACTTAGACCATAACACTCATTTCCCTTTCAGTATCTGGAAAGTCTTCTTAAGGTTGGATTCAAACAAGCCCAGACTGTGAAGATTAAAATAAATACCTAACTCTTCAATGCTCAGACATGGACAAATAATCCACAAGCATAAAGAACATCCAGGAAGACATGACCTCACCAAACAAACTAAATAAGTTACCAGTGACCACCCCAAAGTGATGGAGATAAGTGACCTTTCAGACAAAGAATGCAAAATAACTGTCCTGAAGAAAATCAATGAACTTCAAGACAACACAGAGAAGGAATTCAGAAGCTTATCAGAGAAATATAACAAAGAGACTGAAATAATTTTGAAAAAGGCAAAAATTCTAGAGCTTAAGAATTCAATTGATGAACTGATAAATGCATCAGTCTCTCAACAACAGAACTGACCAAGCACAAGAGAGAATTAGTGAGCTTGAAGATAGGCTATTTGAGAATACATAGTCAGAAGAGAAAAAAGAGAAAAGAATAAATAAGAATGAGGTATACGTATAAGATCTATTATAGAAAACAGCCTCAGAAGAGCAAATCTAAGAGTTATTGGCCTTGAAAAACAAGGGTAGAAAGTTTATTTAAATAAATAACAGAGAACTTTCCAAGCCTACAGAAAGATATCAATATTCAGGTACAAGAAGGTCATAGAACACCAAGCAGATTTAACCCAAACAAGGCTACCTCAAGGCATTTAATAATGGAGCATTAATGTCCCAAAGGACACAGATTTTTAAAAAAGGTCCTAAGAAAAGAAAAAATAACACATAAATGAGCTTTGATACATCTGGCAGCAGACTTCTCAGTGGAAACCATACAGGCCAGAGGACAGTGTCATGACATATTCAAAGTGCTGAAGGGAAAAAAACCCAAACCCTAAAATATTATATCCTGCAAAAAATATCCTTCAAACTTGAAGGAGAAATAAAGACTTTCCCAGATAAACAAAAGCTGGGCATTTCATCAACAACAGACCTGTCCTACAAGAAATGCTAAAAGGAATTCTTCAATCTGACAGAAAAGGACATTAATGAACAATAACAAATCTTCTGAAGGTACAACTCACTGTAAGAGTAAGGACACAAATACAGTATACTCTATTGCTATAATTGTGGTTTATAAACCACTTATATCTGGAGTAGGAAGACTAAAATATTAACCTATGAAAAATAACTGCAATAATTTTTTCAAATAACATAGTATAAAAAGACATGGATAGAAACAACAAAAAGTTAAAAAGCTGGGGGGATATAGTTAAAGGGTAAAATTTATGTTAGATTTCTCTTTGTTTATTTGTTTGGTTGTAAGCAGAGTTGTCATGTGTTTAAAATAATTGGTAACAAAATGTTGTTTACAAGCCTCAAGGTAACTTCAAATAAGAAAACCTACAGCAGATCCACAAAAACAAAAAAGTGAGAAATTAAACCACATTACTAGAGAAGACCACTTTTAACAAAAGAAGACAGGAAGGAAGGAAGAGAAGACCACAAAACAAGGGGAAATCAAACAATGACATGTCAGTAGTAGGTCTTTACCTATCATCAAATGTGAATGGACTAAACTCTCCAATCAAAAGACGTAGAGTGGCTGAATAGATGGAAAAACAAGAGCCAACTATATATTGTCTGCAGGAAACACACTTTACCTATAAAGACATATATAGACTGAAAATAAAGGGATGGAGAAAGATATTCCATGCAAATGGAAACCAAAAAAGAGCAGGAATAGCTATACTTCTTTCAGATAAAATAGATTTCAGACAAAAACTGTAAAAAGAGACAAAGAAGGTCATTATATACATCTAAGACTTATACATTATATACATCTAAGACTTAAAACTGTAAAACTACTAAAAGACAACATTGGGGAAATGCTTCAGGACATTGGTCTGGGCAAGGACTTTTTGAGTAACACCTCCAAAGCACAGACAACCAAAGGAAACTCCAAAGCACAGACAACCAAAGGAAAATTGGACAAATGGGATCATACCAAGCCAAAAAGCTTCTGCACAGCAAAAAAATAATCAACAAAGTGAAGAGTCAATCCACAGAATGGGAGAAAATATTTGCAAACTATCCATCTGACAACGGATTAAAAACTAGAATATATAAGGAACTCTTAACAACTTGATAGGAAACAAATAATCCAATTAAAAATGGGCAAAAGGTCTGAATAGACGTTTCTCAAAAGAAGACACACAGATAGCCAACATGTATACGAAAAAATGCTCAACATCATTAGTCATCAGCAAAATGCCAGTCAAAACTGCAATGAGGCAGAGAATAGAATGACGGTTACCAGAGGCTGGGAAGGGTAGTGGGGAGCGAGGAATAAAGTGGAGATGGTTAATGGGTACAAAAATATAGTTAGATATTTAGATAGAACAAACAATATTTGATAGCACAACAAAGTGACTATAACCAACAATAAGTTAGGGTATACTTTAAAATAACTATAATAAAAGAGTAGAACTGGAATGTTCCTAACACAAAGAAATGTTAAATGCCTGAGGTGATGGAAACCCCAATTACCCTGATTTGATTGATTCACATTGTATGCCTGTATCAAAACATCACACATACCCTATAAAGATACACAATTATTATGTACCCATAATAAATTAAAAAAAAAAACACAGCAGGTGGGAGAAGAGTAGGGGGCAGAGGAACTGTCTTGACATTCTGTAACAATTACAAGTTCCTAATCTTATGTCTTGCTTTATGGAACATTTTTCTAGGCACTGGAGAAAGAAAATAGGATGAGTTTCCAAATGTTAGAGGAACATAAAGAAGATAAATGTTCAGTGGGGACCAGTCATAGAACTGCTGTAGAGTGAGGTTACAGTTGATTCCTTTCCCAGAGGATTTTTCCTAGGAAAATAAAACTATGTTTATGTCTTTTTCAAAATGATATTTTCAATTGGCACCTATGAATGGGCTATCACCAAATACCCTGCCTCATAGTTCTGATGGTTATTTTGGTGACTGAATTGACTCAGCATTGACCTTGAATATTTCAAAACCAAGTATTTATATCAAGAAATGTGGAGGGCCCTCCAATATCTCTTTAACTTACAGGGTCTATCCTGACACTTTCCATAAAGTGGGACCTTAATAGGTATTATCTGATGTGATGGCAGAAAATAATTGCATAACTGAATAGACCTACTCTATGCATTATGCAGGCACTTGGAATTAATTAAGAAATGCACCTCCACATTAGTACATGAGAAACACTAAGACTACTGCAACGAAGAAGATAAGACACAATAGAAAAATAATGCATTCCTTGGAACAATGAAAACCAAAAAAGCATAACTTTGGCTTTTGGTCTATAGTGAAGTTGTTTACATAAAACGATAAGAATAATCGATGGAAAAATAACAAGAAAACCCCAGGCATATTAACAAGCAGCATTTCAGTCCATCAACCCGGGTGGCTTCCCCACCCTTCTTAAAAGAAGAGTAGAATAGCAACCTTTCCTTTTCCCAGGGTTTTTACTTACTTAGCCACACATACTCACTCCTCAGTGGCTTTGATATACCTAGCACAATCTAAAGAAGTGTCAGACTAACTCATCTTAGAAAAAGAATCACTTAGTAATAAAAGAGCTGTACAACTAGCTCATTTCATCTTAATTAGCCTAAGATGATGCTTCTGAAGTGCTCTGCTTTCTTATCAGCACTATCCTTCCTGCTGCAAGGAAGGCAGGCTTTGACATCTCTCACAACTGAGCCTCCAGAACCAGAATCAGGCCTGGCAGATCTTGCATTAGCACTGTCAAAGGTGCTGTAAAAACGGGTGCCTAAATGAGTTTGCCTTTTCACTGGAATAAGCTATAGCATGCAGTGTGAGGGGGCTGGAAAGGGACTTTTGGCATCTGTGCTCAACAACTAAAGTATGCACACCTACTGTGTGCAAGGAGGGTGCTACACCCTAGGGGGCGAACAATACACTGCCCTTGTTATCAGGGAATCGATGTCCACTCCATTAGGAAGGAAGGGGAGGAAGGGGAGGAAGTGAAAACATAGATGAAGGATTATATTGTTACTTTGGAAATGTGTTAGTTACTTGTAAGAAGTCTGCACACCTCTTCAATTATTTGCTTGGGACCAATGTTATTCAATGGGTTAGATTCAGAAAGCCACAGAGAGGCCTCTCTAGTATATGCGCTTTACACCCTGCACCAACAACAGAATCCTCAGTGGCCTTGAGTGTTTGTGCAACCAGAAAATAGGAGTGGAAACGTTCCCAGCTCCAATTTAGTCAGTGTCCCACGTAACCTGCCGGCTGGATAGCTACGCCGAGCCTCTGCCAGTCACTTCATTTACATGTTGTTCTCGCTCAGCCTCTCACAGGAAGGCAGCTTTTTGAAAGTGCTGCAAACACTACCGTGTGAAAAAATACGGCTGGTATAAATAGCTTTTCACTTCTAATTGCAACTTGCCACTCACATTTTGTTTCCTGAGAGCTCTGAAAAAAGACAGACCCAAACCACTAATAGCATAGGAGCCCTGGGAGGGTGAGTCAGTGCCTACTGCCGGGGAAGAACAAAGATGGAGGGAGAACTGCAGGAGTCCCAGAAGGCCATTTCAGGCTTGAAGGAGCACGTTTCTGCAGGGAAGAGCCCAGCCAGCCACACAGGTAATGGTCTCCTGGCATACCTGGTAGGTCAGCTCGATGGTGCATTGCTCAAGTCTGCGGGCTCCCCTCTGTGCCTCCGCGTTGCGATGAATTTCACCCTCCAGTTCACCTTCCAAATCATGAACCTGCAACCAAACCACGACCTCAGACCACATGCTGGCAGCAAGGCTGGCATTATGTTCGCCAATTGGCATGATCGTTTGAAATAGAGCGAAATTAATAGTCAAGGAAGGATGCACCCACTTCCTTTCTGGTGGTGATTAAACAGGGCAACCTCTCTGGGAAAACTTCCTAGCTAAAAGCAAGTTGGTTAAACTATGTGAGTTCATAAAAGGACTGTTTAGACTCTGAAGGACTTGAAAGGCTAATTCATGCAGAGGTGATAAGCTTCTCTTCCTAGATTACAAAATCACACCCACACGTGTGTATGGATGAGAGCATGGTAGTGGAGAGTAAGCTATACCGTACAGATGCAGCCATATACTACCTAGATCTTAAGCTTCTTTCTCCACATTCAGCTCTAACTCTCTAAAGAAATCAGATCCTATGTCTGTCACACGTATGTCACACACAGCCCCATGACCCTGCTTTGTGGGAAAGCTATAGTACAGATGAACCGCCTGCAGCCCTGTAGAGTTACACAACAAGGTTAACGTAACATTCATTCAACAAAGACGCCTACTACACACCACAGCCCAGTGCCAGGGATATAGAGGTGAACAAAACAGACAAAAATCTCTTCCCTGTGTAAGCGTACATTCTCAGGGGAAGCAGACAGACAAAACGAAGTAAACTACAGAGTATGTTTGATGGTGACAAGTGCTATGAGAGAAATAAGGCAGGAACAGAGTGAAGAGATGACGGGGGAAGGGTGCTGGCCTGGGGTGCTCTTGCCCAGATATCCAAGCCTCTTTCTCTGCCTTCTCCTTGACTCCAATGCCACCTTCTTCAGGAGGCCTCCCTGGCACCCTTTAAAAATAGAGAAGCCCATTCAGTGCCCTGAGGCCTGAGCATGCCTGGTAGTCTGGCCCCGCCTCCAGTTCCCCTCCCTTCCTGTTGATTCTTCCTCAGGTACAGTGGGGTGGGAGGGGGACAGGTGTGTGAACTCCTTTGGATGAAGCCCATTAAAACAAAATCCTCCGGACACCTCTCACATAGGAACTTAACACACAGTTCTGTCTGTCGGGATGTGAGAGAACAGAGGCCCCCTCTACTTTTTAAAGGACTTGTTGAGGTTTTCTGGCTTTTTTTGTAAAAATGATTAAGGAAAAACTGCTTTACTAAAGCAAATTGGAGGCATAATCTAATTTTACCTGTAAATACTATTTTATGTAATTCTAATGGATAACAATGGTATTTTGAAATTTTTAAGAAAATTAACTGCAATTGTTTAGTGTCTTTGATATTCAGGTGTTCTTTGCTATTGAGTTATCATCAGTTCTAGGCCATAACTGTAGACAAATAGCAAGTGGAAATAAAATCCTGCAATCTTGTATTTGAGTTGGAAAAAGCAGCATTATTCATGTATTTTTTTAAGGGGGAAATGCATAACCTGTTTGATTTTATATGTTTTTTTCTTATACTAAAAATCATGGTTTTTATATATATTGTTGGATAAATAATTATATTAGTCTTATTAGTAGTGACAACAAAATATTTTAAAACTATAAATGCAGTTTGTTTCTTTTGCTGTTTTGTTTTTTTTCTTATATGTTCCATGAGGAATGTAAAGACAAAACACTATGTTTAAAAGCCATTGAGAATAATTCTTCTTTGTGTACGTTTTATGCCCCCAACTTGATATATTATTAGCTTCATTTGCTTCCACTGATGTTAAAATTTTAGGAACTGCTGAGTTTTTCTTTGACTTGTTCCTAAATTATGAAGCATGTAAATGATTCACATGACTTTACAGTCAGAACAACTGCGCAGGGTGCATTCAGAAGGTCTAACTTTAATCTGTGTTCTACTCCTATGGATAACCATTTTTATTGTTTTTCATTTGTCTTGTCACCATTTCATTTTGAAAATTTAAGCAAATATGTACATATCTTCATATTGTCCCCCTTTCTTGAACAAATGGGTACATGCTCTTCCCATTGCCTTCACTTTTCGTCATCATTACACTGCTAGGTGTGATCTCCAGGAAACAGTCTAAAATTCTTCCTCATTCCTTTTTAATAAGCATAACTATATGGATATATCAGAAATGCACATTGGTATTCCATTGTATGAATGAACCATAAATGCGCAAAGGTGATATCTTACTTTTCAGGGGCCCTTTTGATCAAATTCAGTTGAATATTCTCTCCATTCTTGTAGAATTTATCAAATGCCCTGGTGCATAGTCTTTGAAATTGATTCAACAATTTGAAAAAATCTTACTTTCAAGATGGGTTACTATTTGTTCTTAAGCTCCCTGAAGGCAAGTGCTACATCATTTCTGTCAGCCCTTACTATATCTTCACTGAGTCCCTCTTGATCATTGATTTAGTTGTTTTCCCTCTCCGTTCTCCAGCTGTCAAAAAGTGAAGCATTCTCTGCCAAAGAAATAACAAGAGTAAGGCACAGAAGCAAGACTGCACGGATGTGTTGGAAACAGCAGGTAGCCCTGGCATGTAGAGCCTAGAGCTGGTGTGGTGAGTGGGAGGAGATGCATTTCCACTTAGCAGTAAGAGGGAAGGTTGATTTCACAGTCCAAAGAAAGTCCTCTTTGGTGGCCCAAAGCTAAGCAAGAATGAATGCATATATTGAGACCTGGCACTCCTAAAAAACTGAAAGTATTATAAACAAAAGTGATGAAGGATGTGGGGGACATCTGGAGTGACATTCCAGAACAATGAGTTCTTGAATTGCCCTCATGATTACCCTGGCAAATTCCTACCCTGGATTCTAGTTTCTGGATTTGCTTTCTACTTCCCATCAGGGCGGTCTGCTCTGCTTCATTCAGCCTTTTTTGCAAGTCTTTAATAGTCTGCTCCATATTCTTTTTCATCCTCTCCAAGTGGGCATTGGTGTCTTGCTGCTTCTTCAGTTCTTCTGACAAGTTTCCTGCCCCCAAAAAAGGAAAAGGATTGATATCCATGATCTTCAGGTCCTGGTCTGATAGGATGCCGTGCCTGGACTCTGTATATTAAATTTCTTTGCCCTGTCGGCTCTCTAGCCTCTACCACCCTCGAGACTGTTAACAACAAGGCAGGAGAGATAGCAGCAGCTACAGGAGAGATTGGTGTGAGGAGTGGTGGAAGCAGACCAAAGATGGAGCACCATATGAGCATTATTACACAACACCTGCATTGAAAGAAAGATGACCAACTGAAGCAATGGCCTTTAATTGAATAAAGCTCCGGGATATGATTTATTACGAAATAAAGTAACCAGTGTCACATGATGCACCAGAAAAGGTGTGGAGGAGTGCCTACAGAAATCATTTTCACATCTCACGTCTGTAATTCTGTGATTCACTAAGCAAACAAGTTTAGGCTCCAGGAATTTGGCAATAACGGATGCTCTCACTGCCAATACTCTGGCATGAGGAAGGTTAATTGTGAAGCCTGCTCTTGGCTTTGGCTGTGTGTACAGGGGCTTGGTTTCTCAATGCAATCATTAAGAACTGTTTCGTGAATCTCTAGGTACTTTTAATGTGAGAACATGGCCCTCCCAGCCAAAGCTTTTCTGTCTATCAAGTTACCAACCATCTGCAGAATTTAAGTGTGAGACTTCTGTACAGATGGTGAGGGCAAAGAATGAATTGCATTCTTCTATGTGGGGTTGGTACCCAGAGCTAAACTATTTACAAACTGGAAGGTAGAAGGAAGAGGTGGTAAGTTCACTTTTCAACATTGTCAAGACAATCTTATCAAGGCAGGATTAAGCAGACAGCATCTTCATAATGTGTGACTGCACAGATTTACCAAGCAGGAGTAGCAGCTCTTTTTATTCCTTTCTACCTATGTGGATTTTCATAAATATTACACATACTGCTTTTCACCTTGGCCAAACATCTTCAAGCTTTCATACACCTTATTTCCATCAGAGCGCAGAAGTATCTGCCTTGACACAAAATGGCTGAGTGATGAGCACACTTCTCCATTCTTAAAGGGGGGCTGGATTCTATAATCACTTAGTGGCTGAGATTTGGTGTTCAGTTCCCCACGTACTAAATCACTTGAGCAACTACAGACACAAGCTCCTCTCCGCACTTGAATTTTAAAATGACTAATGTAAAATCTAACTGAATGTCCTGTCTGCCCAACTCCCATACTCTTTTTAGCAGGGGGATCAACTTCCCTTCAGACAGCAGAGTCAGGGTGGCTACAGCGCTTGTGCATTTGATGGGCTGCACAAAAGACCGTGATGGGGAAGGAGTGAGCAAAGGCTGAATCAAGCCTATACCCCACTCAGCAAGCTCTGGGACATGCAAAGCTGGACCTTCCATACACAAACCTCCCCCTCCACTGATATTTTCCTCTCCTGGTACATTCTGCTTACCATGCCCTTTGAGAGAAGTGCTGCATCTGCTCACAGGGGATACCCAGAGGGTGGCCTTTTTCTAGTTCCCACAGAGGCGCATCAAGGCTGGCAGCCAATGCTGAGCTTAGCCTCATTTAGGAAAAGCAGAACCATCAACAACTTTAAATTTGCCAATAAAGAACGTATGAAACCAGCTCTGAAACCCTTCTTTACCATTCTGATTTGCTAACTCAAGCAGTAGTACGGGTTGTAAAAATAAGTGAATTAAGCATTCTTTCCAGATCACGGCCGTAAAACCATTATAGATCCTAGGAAAATAGCTATTTGTAAGGAAACACGGGAAGAATTGTTTCTAGACACTAGATATATTGATTCACAAATGGAAAGTGGCTTAACTTGAACAAAAGAAGACTCCTGCTTTCATTAGGCTCTGCTTATAAGCAATCCAACTGCTCCTTTTCATGGCCAGGGTAGGTTCAAGGGAGGAACTAATTGGCCTAATTTTTCAAGATGAGAGCAAGGAGGCAGAGGGGTTGGCTCACCTCCTCCTGGCCGCATGGGCAATCGATGGAATACTTTTGGCTGCAGATTTGCCCTGGCCCTTGGCTACTGCCCCAGTGAACTCTGGAAGACAGGACTGAGTAGGCAGTCAATGGACCCACCTCAGCGGCTGCCTTCTCGGCCTTCTCTTCTGCACTTTGACACCCTCGCATCACCTCTTTCGCTTCATTTGGCATCTGGGCAACTTCAGCCTGCAGGCTCTTACCCTGGCTGAGGAGGCTTGTGCTCTCAGGAAAAGCAGCATCCAACTGGTAGGCAAGTTAGAGCCGGCAATGCAAATACAAGCGATTCTGTTCAGGACATGCGATCAAAGTCAGCTGTGGCCAGGAGCCAGTTTTATTATAGTCAGCCATATTCACGTAAGCAGTTCAATCCCAAGAGGCTTCTGCCATCAAAGACAGCTTGAATGGAAGGGACTTCACCCACTAGAGGTGTAGGACTAAAAAGATGGCAGCCTGAATCAGAAAGGAGAAAAAATGGAAAACCTATAAGCCCCAAACATGTGGTTGGTTTTCATCTTGTTGAGGAATACATGTTTCTGCCTTTTGCTTTTTGATGTGGTAGAAATAAGTGTTCCAGAGAATAAGTAAGGGTCAATTCAGACATTTGGGGAGCAGAGGATTAGGAAATAAAAATCACAGTTTCCAGCATGCAGTTCCAGGAAGAAATAAAAATCCTCCTCTTTTTCTACCTCCTTCCCTATCTCACTTTGCAGTGAGGAGGTGGGAAAAGTAGTTCAGAATAAGCTCATCCCCCAACCCCTAGGAGCCCTATTACAATGGAGGATTCTTTGTGTTCTGTGGTTGGTGCTGCCCTAATTCTTTCCTTCCTGAGTGTGACACTAGAGGCCAAAGCTCCTTTTGCTGCTGTTTGGTCTGTGTTTGAAGCACAGCTTCTCTGAGGGCGTGAAACCTTAGTGTACAGAGCATATATGAAAGGCATGGGCTTTCTATTTTTTATTTCTCCTTTCACTTTATCCTTTTCACATTCACTTTCCTCTAGCTAGGGCCTCTCCCAGTGGCAGGATGGAGCTTTGGAAATAGAAAGCTATTCCAGCCTCACAGATTCTACCCCACTTCCTCTGTGGCAAGCAGCACCTTCATCAAGACTGCCATCCTCTGTCTTTATGGGGAACCAGGTCCTGTGTAGTCCGGGCTTTCCACTGCAGGGCCTGGAGGTGGGGGTAGAAATAAATATATTTTCCTGGAGTGTTTTTTGGATGGTCACTGTACATAATTCCATAGAAACTCTTTCTTTGTAAAGGTTGGTACAAGTGCTGATTTATTTGTATATAGAAGCATTTAAAATTTGCTAGGGAGAGAATGGTTGTAATCTTTGCAAGCTGAATGACTCTCTAATTGGTTCTTTTTTTAGGAGACAGGAGGTTAGAGGGGGTATTTTTCAGGAACGTAATCTAGATTGTCACAGGTTTGAAAAAGGGCACATGTAATCAGTCCAGGATAAGTTTGGCCT
The DNA here is from genome assembly GCA_963574885.1 of Lepilemur ruficaudatus. Lineage (NCBI taxonomy): Eukaryota > Metazoa > Chordata > Mammalia > Primates > Lepilemuridae > Lepilemur > Lepilemur ruficaudatus. The sequence goes on from CAUYRT010007403.1 coordinate 40,549, forward strand.
TCAGATCTTTGTTCTAGGCTGGAGGTCTAGAAATACACGAGGTAGCTAAGAAGGCACCACAAAAGGCTCATTATGTTTTGACTGATAATGTTCTAACAATTTCAAGGTGCCCCAGCACGGTTTAGGTTGTGGAGCGGTCCTCGTGAGCAGTGCAACACCACCTAGACCAGCACTGGTCCAAGGCTAGTCCCTGGGCCAGCAGCAGCACCTGAGAACTTGTTCACTTCCTGGGTCCCACTGAAGAGCTTCTTATTCAGTAGGTCTAAGGTGCGATCTGAGAATCGGCATTTTTGTGCTAGTGATTCTTACATGTACACCTAAAGCTTCAGAAACTCTGCCCTAGAGATCACATCACCACTGCCTAATTTTCCCTTTTTTCCCCTCAAATCCTTTCGTCTCCATGCCTGCTTCTTGTCTAGCCGATGTCCTTCTCTCTCTAGGCTACTGGTTTTTCATCATATTGGGAGCAACTGGGACACTTTAGTAATGATATGTGTGGCAAATGATTTGTTATTAATAGCTGTTAAGTACTGCAATGGATGATTTACTTTTTAAAAAATTCAATAGTCCACTTTATAAGAATCCAACTCATTGTATTTAGATAAGCTTTCTTGAGAGAGAAAGAAAGTGTTGAAGCTTGCTGGGAATTATGCATAACCTACAGACTGTTTTTCTGTGCCACATGGTACCCAAATGGGATTGTTTCATGCACATGAACACAAAAGTCAAACTGTAGGCACAAATGCACTGCAATGCATTTCAGCAGGTACATTTCTTGTTTATATTAATAATTCCTTTTATTCAGTATTTTTCAGTGGGGACATAATTGACATTCTCTGAGAAGGGCAATTCTTTTGCATCTTGAAGGAGTTTTGATATTTCTGGACCCTGCCCAGAGGCACTTCTTAATCATTGTGGCAACCAAAATGACCCCACAGATGTTTCCAATACCCCAGCGCATAGCAGTTCTGCCCCTAGTTGCTTTAATCCATCCTTCATAACAATCACCAATCACCAAAGTACACTTCCTAACATATAATTCTGATAATTTCACTCTCAGATACTCATAATTCTTGAGTGGATCTCCATTAGCTGCCAGATAAAACTCAAACTCCATCAGTCTCAGACTCAAGGTCCCTGGTGACCTGGCTCTACCCACATCTTAACATCATTTCTGCTCATATCTCCCATTTACCCTATTCTCTAGTATGTGAATTTCCCTTAAAATCCCAAATTCCCTGTTCCCTCCATGCCTCTGCCCTTGACTTTGCTCTCTGCCTGGCCAACTTCCCACATGTCTTTCATGACTTAAATGAAGCATATTATGCATCTACCTAAGTTTAGGATTGTCAGGGAAGGCTTTCTGTAGAGGTGAGCTTGCTCTATCATTATACTCCTGGCAGTGCACTACAATTGTTTACTTAGGTCTTCACTTTTTTAGGATGACAGAGACATTTTGTATCTATACTACACATACCTGTCCAGCTTCTGGGGGGTGCCTTACAAATGCTTACTGCATGACCCATTTACTATAGACATTTTTCCTAGTGACTACGGCTTCTCCTAATTCTGTGAAAATGGTGAAGGATCTAAGAATTCTTGCTTTGTGTCACTTACATAACCTTCCGTGAGAAGCCAGAGTCCTGACAGCTCATCATGTTCGTTAGCAGACACTCAGAATTGTTAGAGATCTCTTAGCTCTAAGGCAGGAGTATTTTTTTTTAAAAATCCTGGGATGCTAGGGGAATGCGTGGCTTAGAGAGAGGAAGAGAAGCAGGCAAGCAGTCCTGGAACACCAGGCAAGGTTCATCCCTCTCTCCCCAGCATCCTGGCTGTGAGTGTCCTGACAGCACAGCCTTCTGCAGAAAGCTTGGTTTTATGGGTTGAATTTTGCCTCCCGGAAAAAGATATGTTGAAGTCTTAACTCCTAATTTCTCAGAATGTGACCTTACTTGGAAATAGGGTCTTAATTCTGTTTAAAGAGCAACTATAAAAAAAGAAAAAGAGGTAATGAAGTGAAAATCAGGTCATTAGGGTGGGCCCTAATCCAATATGACTGGTACCCTTATAAAAAGTAGAGATGTGGACAGAGACAAACCCTCATAGAGGGACGATGCTGTGAAGACACACAGGGAGGACACCATGTGAAGGCAGAGGACTGGAGTGAGGCATCAATCAGCCAAGGAATGCCAGAGATCACCAGCAAACCACCAGAAGCTAGGAAGAGGTGAGGAAGGATTGCTCTACAGCTTTCAGAGATAGCATGGCCATGCTGGCACCTTGACTTCAAACTTAGAGCCTCCAGAACTGTGAGAAGATAAATTTCTGTTGTTTCAAGCCACCCAGTTCGTGGTACTTTATTATGGCAGCCTCAGGGACCTAACATACTTGGGAACAAATGGAGAGTATGACCACTGCTCTGCTGCACAGGCTGTCCCCAGGCTTCATGGGCCACACTCAAGACTCAACGTGGCAACTCTGCATGGTACAAGACTGCCCCAGTGTGGAAACCACAGCCTTCAACCAACGGACCCCGCTAATGGGAAGAATTCATGGGCCCCACCTGGGTATGTAAAAGAGTGATTCTTTCTGTGGCTTCCAGGAGCTCTCCTTCTGCCAGCCTGTGCCCATGCTCCTTCTGCTCCTGTAAGGTCCTCAGCTTCTCCTCTAGTTCAGACTGAAGAGAGTTGTGCTGCTCAGCCAGAGCCACCTGTTCTTCCAGGTCACCATTCAGGTGTGTGCTGTCATCCAGTCACATTTTAAGCTCCTGGAAGAGAAAATATGGGACGGGAGCACAGATCCTCCTGAGTTCAACGTGGGATGTGCACCTATGCACGTGTGCTCTGACCGACATCCCACCTATTTGAATGCGAGCATGTTCCTGCACTCTTAAGGGATTATATTTTCTGTCCTTGCCTTTATGTCTCAACACAATATGTTGCCTAGTTTGCCTCCATAAGCAGAAGCATTTTCCACCCCTTGCTACCCCATATTACAGTTTGAAAATACATTGATTTGAATCTGAAGCTGACCCAGGGATTTGGTTGCCTCTGACACACTCCTGCTGGCAGAGCTAAGCTGGAGTTCCATCTCACTGAGGTCCCCCTCCATCTTCTTCTGCAGCTGGGTAGCCTCAATTCTGCTCCTAGTTTCAGAATCCAGACTAGACCGCAGGGAGTCAATAGCACACTGCTGTTTCCTCCCAATTTTAGAATAGCAGTCAAGGGGGAAAAGAATCACACACCCAAATTAAGAAAATTTACCTGCTATATTCAAAAGAGTTTAGAAAACAGGAAAAAATTAAAATCCAAAAAATTTTTTAAATAATTAACAAAATGAGTCTAAAGGGCTTTCATTTTAAAAGCAGAGAAGGTAAGAAGTTAGTGACTATATTCCACCATAACAGACTAAGGTTTCCAGACCAAGATCCCCAAAGAATCAGGGTAAGTACTACAACCATTTCAAGATTTCTGTGGGGCAGACTTGGTCTTGTCTGAAACCCCCTAAAGGATGGCCTAGGGCAAACTCCTGGGTTTCCTAGAGTGGCTAAGGATGCTCTTCCAGATATCCATACTATTTAAACTACTTTCAATAGTGAAATCTCTCTGAACAAAGCAGGAAAGAGCCACCCAGGTTGGAACAAGTCCTGAGATCCAGCAACACTTCTCTCCTGTCCTGGAGACATGACTCTCCTAGAATAAATACTGTGGTTTTCTTTCTCTAGGAATTTGAGAGTACACTCAGGGATTGGCTGAGAACACCAATTGTGTAATATTTAATTACTTTTAAATATTCCTCTGCAAGAACAAAAACCCTGAGCTGAAAAGGTATTTGCAAAGTGACAGAAGCCAAGATGTTTAGGAAGGCAATAAAAAAAACTGGGGGAACTCATGGCAATTTTCATTTCCCAACCCTTTTGCAGTTAGTTTGGGATCATGTGACTGCATTCTGGTCAATGGTCAGTGGGCAGGTGTGGAGTGTACCATTCCAAGCCTGGCCCACCCAAATTTTCACTTATGTGATTCTGCACTCTCTTCCCCATCTCTAGAAAACTTGGTGGCCACATATGGAAGGTCATGAAATCCCAAGAGGGAAGGGACCTGGGCTTTTTGATGACTTTGAAGAATGACACACTCTTTATCCTACCTCATATTGGACCCAGACATAGGCAAAAATGAATTCCTATTGTTTTAAGCCACTGATATTTGGTGATTGTTGGGACAGTTTAACTTGTATAACTAGCACATGCCCTGTTAAGCTCACTCTATGAAACAGGGCTCTGGCACTGAACAGATAAGAGAGAACAGAAGAGGGAAGAGCCTTTCTATTCCTCTTCCTCATAGAGTCCTTCTGCACAAAGAGCAAATGCGTATTCATCTTGGGCCAGAATTAGATTCCAGATGGCAGATTGAACTGCCATCAAGCCAGCATCCTGAGCTCTGAGGCATTTAGCCTGCAGGATGGAGTGGGGTCAGAGCTTGTGAGTGGGTGACAGGTAGAGGTGCCACTTTTCATGACCACCCTTCTCCCCATTGGTGGGGGATGTCTCAGAAGCAGTTATGGAAATGTATGGGAAATAACTCTTTCTGATTACAGAGCTCAGGGTCAGTGCCTGTCCTCTGCCAACCCCAACTCCTCAGCCCCCACAAGCTGAGGTCGGCATCTCATGCCTATCCTTAGGCCCTGGGCTTTGTTCAGCCCTCAGATCAGAATTCTGTAGGGATGTCAGTATGCAAAGTTAAAAGGGATTTTTAGGGACTAACTTATGTCCCCCTACAAAAATAATTCATATGTTGAAATTCTGACCCCCAGGACATCAGAATGTGACTGTATTTGGAGATAAGGCCTTTGAAGAGTTAACAAGGATTAAATGAGGCCACTAGTGTAGGGCTCTAATCCAATGGGACTAGTGTCCTTATAAGAAAAGGAAGAGACACAGGGACACACGTGCACAGAGGAAAGAACACATGAGAGCACAGCGAGAAAGTGACCATCTGCAAAGCAGAGAGAGGGGCCTCGGGAGAAGCAAACCTGCCAACGCCTTGATCTTGGACCTCTAGTCTCCAGAACTGTGAGAAAATAAACTCCTGTTGTTTAAGCCACCATCTGTGTATTTTGTTGTGACAGCCCTAGCAAACCAACACAGGGATGCTCACACTCCACATCACTAAAAGCTGTAGACATTTCTGTCTTACATTGAGAAAACTCTCATTTTTCCCGCAGCTGACTCTCCTAACACAGGAATGCTAAAGCATCCCTAGCCTGGTGTCAAAATCCCCTGCATAGAAATACATTCTACTTAAGCAGATAAACTGAATGTTTCAAACTGCACTTTTCCCACAGTTGTTTATGAAACTTCACGAGTGCCTGCAGATAAGTAAAAAGTGTGATGGTTTAAGAGGCATGGGCATAATACCAGCCTGGAGAATGGCTGCTAAACAGTCAACAAATTTCATGCAGAGTCTAGAAATTTTTAAAATGAAAACTCCCTCAAGTACATTTTTTAAGAAAAATGAAGTACTCAGGACCTCAGGCAAAAGAGTAACAAGTTCCTTCTTTTTCCTGAAATGTAAGTTGAAAAAATAACCCAAATGCAAAGGAAAAAAAAAATCAGGATAAAAGCTGAAAACCTTGAAAAGCTGAGGACCTTCAATTGACAGTTGAATGTCATTTTTCCTCTTACAAAATTGCTCATCTACATCAGAAAAATGAGAGATTTTCCTTAACATTTTCCTTAATCCAAATACATGATTCAGCTTTAAAATGATTAACAAGTTATTTTGCTACTGTGTCTAAGTTTGAGATGCTACTTTTCAAAGACATTCTAAAATAGTTTACTTAGAAATGGGAAAAGATTTAAACACATTCTTTTATTGTCTGAAACTTAGTCAATAAAAAAAAACATGAAGTCAGTGCATGTAAATTAAGACCACATGGCAAAGTTTGACATGACTGAATTCAGAGGAGTGGACTTATGGAAGGAAAAGATGATGGAACATTACTAGACACCTGAGGTTGCAGACCAGGTGCGCAGACTATGAGCTGTGGGCCAATTCCCACCATGGCCATTGTCTTTATTGTCTATGGCTGCCTTCAAGCTAAAACTACAGAGTTGAGGAGTCATCACAGAGAGATCACACGGCTCGCAAAGCAGGAAATATTTACTATCTGACCCTTTACAGAAAACCCTTCTTTGGTGAGGAAACCAAAACAAATGCAGAGAGCAAGGAATTTCAGTGCCTCGTTTCTAAAAGCATCTCTGTGGGTGCATCTAGGGAGAACAGAATACCGGCCAGGCACACCAAACCTCTGGACCAGTTAGAGGACTCTCATGCATTTCGGCATTTCCTCACATAGCTGGGAGAAGAATGTAGTTGGTGGCCTCTGAAGACTTGGCCTATACCTGACCAACCTGCTCTCAGCCCAGTCTTGGGCCTTGCAGCAGGATTCAACCACACAGCAATTACAGCCACCAGTTGGCCTTCAAGCTGGTCTCCTTTCCTGTGTCTAGGATGGGAAGATCAAAGCCAGCCACCAAAGCTCTTCCTCTCCTTCCATCAATGACTGCACTGTCACCTCCCTAGGACCTCTAGCTATGCCAATATTTGTAGAAATAAAAAATAAAAACCCTATCATCCATAAATGTTTAGGAAGCCCTGGCTAGAATATTAGGCACAGTGTCTGGAGAACATTCAGCACTCAAATACTTGTTGAACAAGTGAACCATATCACACACGTGCCACCTGCCCATACCTTCACCAACAACAGGGCTCCAGGCCGATCACTCAGGATTTGTCCTCACCAGGATGGGAGAGAGAACTGGGAGCAGAGAATGAGTTATCCAGTCTCTGCACTATTAAGGTCTCTCCTCATCTGCTTTCTTGGTCCTTTTGACTTACTGGGCTCCTTCCGTTTCTGTGGAGCTACTAGAGGTTTATGTGGGCATAGGACCTTGAACCTGATCTTGCTCTCGGGCAATATTTTCTTTGCTTTCTAAAGCTTCCCTGGCTTATCCTTGATTGCTTGGGCTCTTATTGTCTGCTCGTATTTTTCCCTGGCATTCTATTCAGTTTCCTTAAGATTTCCTGCCAGACCTGAAGTCAAATTAAACCATCAGCTTCAACTAAGGCATTTTGATACATCTGCATTCAGAACAGAAATGTTGTGGGATGGCATTTGTGATATTTTGTAAGACATGTTCATCTTTTCTCACTAGATGTATCTATTATAGTTATTCTGAATCATTAACTAAGACTTATGACTGGCTCACGCCCGCTGCCTCCAGCCCGCCCCTTCTTTTCTCAGTCCCTTCACAGCTCCTGCCTTGTCTTCAGTTCTTTCTCCTTCCAGCCCTCGCTGTTCCGATCTCCAACTTCCTTTGCACTAAGATTATTATAATTGGTGAACTGCTCTACAAATTCAGATGTACCTGACAAGATGCAGATTCTCTCTCTGAGGATTCATTTTTTTTCCTCAGCTGGGTTTATTTATAGGCACAGGTTTGACATTACTTGAAATCAGGTTTGTTTGTGTGTTTTTTGTTTTTTTGGTTTTTTTGACTGCACAGGAGACATTCATTTTTGTTCCTTGTGGAAGGAAGTAGGGCAAATATCAAGGCCCGATGTTTTTGGCCTTCATCAAAAAAATTCTTTTAGACACTGACCCAGAGCCTCTTAAGTAGAGCAGAATTCTTCACCACAGTCAGTCCTATAGAGGAAAAGGCCAGCGAGTGAGAGCAGAGATAACTCAAAGCACAAAGAGAGCCAAATTTGGCTTGACATCCTCATTAAAAAATTGACCCCCGTGCAAGTTTCGTCTGAAAATGGCTACGGGAAAGAGGTCAGCTCAGTTGAACGTGTTAACGGGTCTGTTTAATTGTTTAACAAACACATTGAAAGTAAGTTGCCAGTTGAACCTCAGACACAAATGATTTTCCTTGCTGACATGTAGCACTGACTTAAGGAAACAGATCAGATGGCTAATATCGCCATCGTTAATTCCATGTGTTTATAATTGTGCCTTTGATCTATAGCGTGTGAAGTGCTTTGCCGACATCAGCTCACTGATCTTCCTCGCCACCTTCTATGACACGGAGGGGCCGCTTTTATCCCTTCACTTCACTGAGAGGCTAAGAAGTGGAATGTCGAAAGTCATTTGTTATGAAAAAGCTAAGAAAAAAAATCCCACAACCCATGAGCCTTGTCTAATTCAGTTTCCTGACTAATAAGACTCCAACGGGGATCCAATAAGCAGCTTAGCTCCTGGCTTCTGCCCCTCTTCAGACAAATGGCTACAGGTACAGGCAGGGCTGCGTGAAAACTTCACTCTGATCTGACATTAATTTTAATGTATTGCTTCAATTTTTTTAGTTTTTTCTTCCGTGGTTCAGTATTATCAATTTCTTAAATGCCCAAGAAAGAGACTTGTTATAGGGAGACCCAGACAGTCTACACAGTCCTTCTACATGTAATCGGTTTTTGGTGTGTTATCTTGAGTCTCGGTGAGAGTGGAAGCTGCTTGAATATAGGAAAATCATACAAATTGGCAGGAATAGGGTTTAGGTATTTCTTTATATTAACAGTGGTGAACTTACTAGAAATAATCTAGTGTACATTTAAACTAAGTAACAGAAGCCAGAAAAGCAGCCAAACACAAGTTCAGATCAGCCAAGCATTCTCAAATATGTAACTGTTGCTCATCAAAATAATCTTAAATACCTAAAATTTTCTATTTCTTCATCTTTCGCTGAAAGTTTTCTTTCAAGTTCTGCTTTAGCTTCCAAGAGTTCGTGCTGGAAATGCAGAAGCTTGCTTTCCTTACATTCCAGGGTTCCCTGAAATGCATAAACAAAAGGCACTAAATGAAGTCCACTTTTGGACAAAAGTTTTTTGTGTCTTTTTGTTTTTCCTCAAAATGTATGTCACTAATGTAGTTCTCTTTAGACTGTCTGGGAGAGATCTAGGTTCAAGTCAGGTCCCTAGAGACTGAAACAGGGTGAGACAAATAATTGCTTTCATTTGTCATTTTACTTATAGCTTTGACATTCTTGGGTCTTTCAGCAATAGCTCAAGAGCTAGAATTCCAAAGTATGTTTTAAAATAGAAAATTCCAATCTTGCCTGTGACTATATTTAAACTCTTAAGTGTAATTACTCTTGACTTTTTCTAACATATTCCATCTATGGGATGAATCAATAAAAGCATCAAAGCTAGAACAAAGAAGGTGACAATTCCTACCTGGAATCTTTTACTTATTTCTGGACATCGCAGAGGGATAGGGGAAAAGCTGAATGGCTTCAGAGAGCAAGAAACAGGATAGTGCCCCAATATTGTCATATGAAGAATAAAGAAATTGAGCATATACTTGACACATAACACTCAGTGTGAGTCATCATCACCATAATTAGTACTACCACTCCAAGTGGATTGTCAGACAGGTAGGATGATCTCCTGCCCCTCTGAGTATTTAAATATAGCCAAGATAATTATTGCCAGGAATGTTATAAAGGTAATTCAATCTTAAAACTGTAGGTTTGACTAAATCTTTAAAGCCTGTCCCAAAGATAAAATATATACAGAAGAAGAAGAAACCTACAAAACACTTGGATGATAATATAAGGACACAGCGGGTGATGCAATTTCGGTCAATGAACTACGGACAGTCCTGAGGGTAGAAGTCATGTTTACAGGCTCTTTTGAGGAGTGCTTAGCACAGACCACCAAAAGTAAAACTGAGTAGCAATTTTAAAACAAAAATAAGATAGTGGGAATCTTAATAAGATCTCCCTTGTTGTTCTCTTGACGCTACCTTCAATAATAAAAGAAAGGAAACTGAAAACAAACCCTTGGATGGCAATTTCCTCAGAGGGAATGGTACAGTTCCTTTAGTGGGAAACTGTCACCTCTAACCCTCCAAAATGTACTGAGAAAGTGAATCTTTAGACAAGGTACCCTGGGATAATTTGAGTTTTATGGCTTTAAAAAAAATCTGATAAAGTTTCTCATAAAGGCTCACCCAGGACAATAAGTAACCCAATGTTACAAATACATGTCCAAGTTGATGAAGTATTTATGGATGTGGCTGAAGATGGAACTCGAGGAAACGTGAATAGAATAGAGTGCCATCTAGTGGTGCAGAACCATGTGAGCATCACGGCCTTAATACCATTCTCACCTCTGACTGAGTGCTTATTGTACAAAGGTGCCTATGTGTTACAAGACTAAAATTGTCCCTGCCCATTATATTTCTCACTGGCTTGTCATAGTGCTTGAAATTGCTATCATAAAAGTTACTTTTTTTGGTTAAAGTGGTGGCTTCAAAAAGTCCCAAGCCAGGATGGCCAGAAAACCAAACGGAACAAACAAGTCAACAAAACAAAGTCGGCCAACTGTGCAAGGACCAGCCTTGCCAGGGGACGCCACACTGCCAATGGAAAGGATTCCCTATCAACGCAGACGGCCTCCGGAAACACTTAGGCAGAAAAGGGCAGGAGCTGGGTCAAGGCTGTCTGCTTGACAACTCCCCACACAGGGGAACACGGACACGTCTGCCTGGCAGGTTGTTTCCAGAATGGAAATGGGGAGGGGAATTGAACAGACAATGCCTGGCATAGAGCAGTCCTTTGCAGTGTAATTTCCCATTACCACACCTTCCAAAAGGCCCCTGTGTAAAATCGACTGCCACGCCTTTCAAAAACCATTTTCTCTGCTGCTGGGTGGGTGAGTAGGGGCTATTTTAATGTGTCTGCTGCTTATTGACACCTGACACCCAGCTGAGTCAGAAAGATGAAAGAGGAAAGCGGCTGTGTGGGGCCTGTTAACCACCTAACAGCCACGACCAGGTAACTTCCTTTTTAGTTAGTTTATGGTCTTTGGCGAAAGGTCTTCTTAGTGGTCCTTTTAGTCTCTAACACGATTAAACACCCAGGGATATTTCCTGAACTTTTAATCCATAACACTGAAAACACTCCTGTCAAATAATCTGCACAAGGATGAGCTTTCAGAGACAAATGTTTGAGAGCATCACTTTGAATCTCATTTTTAAAACTAAAAAACCTGAAGTTTTTTTTTAAAAGATTGTTTCGACTGACTCTTTAAAAAGGGAGCAGCTATGAGGATATTTATTCATTCAACATTCGACAAATATTTACTGAGCCTCTACTATACGCCAGGCAATGTTCTAGGCCAGTGCTTCTCAAATATTAATGTGCATATGAACCTCCAAGGGATCTTGTTAAAATGCAGATCCTGATTCAACAGAGATGGGGAGAGAGCTGAGAGTCTGAATTTCTAACAAGCTCCCAAGTGACGTCCCTGCCACACTCCATGGGCCACATTTTGAGTAGTGAGGGTCTAGGCACTGGGGGTACACTTGAGAACAAGAGAGGCATGGTTCCTGTTTTTACTATAATCAGGAAATTTGCATTCACTATTGTTTATCCTGCTCTCTGAGCCTCAATTTTCTCTTTTATAAAATGATGACAATAGTTTGCTAGGGTGATTACATAAAAAATGCACATCGAGCATTTGGCAGAGTGCCGAGCATGTAGTAAACACTTGAACAAGTGTCACTGTTGTTGCTGTTGCTACTAGAACGCAGATCGGCTGCTGCGTCACAATGATGAAAACTTGCCTTTCTCCCTGGTGATGATAATACCTCTGCTTCTTCCAGGGTCACTTGAACTTCGGTCTTTTCTCATTCAATCAGTTTCTTGACCTTTTCCATTTCAGTTAAGTTCTCGGATCCTTCTCTAACCTGGTTTGCCAGATTAGAAACCTCTTCTGGAGAGAGGGGGATGAAAAGCAAAGTTAGGGAATGGCCAAGTCTCAGACCCATGATGTCAAGCATGGCAGACAGTTCCTAAAGGCCCACTGGGACCCACCTTTGGTAGCTCGATGGCAGGGCCATCACTAGTTCATATGGGACCTAAAAATTAGAAAAAGTCATCCCCTTTTAATATATAGCTTTTTGCCATCAGAAAATTTTCTGCAACAATTGGTAAGGATGGTGTTTCTTAGAGTGTTGTGCACTGAACAACCTGTATGACTTTACATGGCGGGCCTGCTTGTCAGAGCCATGCGAGACTCCACCTGGGGGAACACAGATCTGGAATCCCTACGCTTCCAGTGTAAGTGTTTAGCTATCAACACCAGTGGCTGCCATTGTGTCAGCCACTGCTCAACTGAGCCAGGAACTTAAAGCACAAGCTGGGTCAGTGTCTGTCAGCAGCCCAGGCCTGCCCCCAGATAGGCCAGAGAATGAGACGGGGATCAGAGAAGACTGGCTTCAGCTCAAGCACGTGATGGTTTTGGCTAGCCTCTCATGAACACAAGCCTGTCGCAGATAGAGTAAGGCATCCAGAAGTCCCCAAACCTCTGCCACCTGATACTGTTATTGTCGGTTCTGTCTCTTCATGAAGGAAGCCTCTAGTACCTAAGAGCTGTGGAACTGCGCAGTCCAGAGACAGTGGAGGGAGGCTCAAAAGGTCGCCTGCTCCTCTAGTGCTAAGATCCTGGGCTATGATGTGATATGACAAGAATCTTTAAGAGTTCCCAAAAGAAACATGTTTTGAAAAAGCTCTCTTCAGCCCCAAACTCCACCTCAGACCCAGGCTTCACTTACAAAATTCAAATGCAAATGTGAATTCTCAGGCCCTGTCTCAGACCCACTGAATCAGAATCTCCGGGTGGCCCCAGCCATCTGTGCTTTAACAAGCCTTCCAGGTGGTTTGGATGCAGCTAAAATTTTCTAACCACTGTTCTAGCACCCCACATGCTCAGTCAGTGATCTGATCTTGGGCTATGTAGGTCAACAGAGAAAGCAATTTCATTTATGCCTCCAGTAATAATGAACTTGCTTCCAGAGCAACTCAGGGTTTTCATGCACCTCACCGTTGGTGCTGGTGTAAGCTGGCAGCCTCTTTGAAGGGCTGTTTGGCAGTATATCAAAATTTACAAATTCATTCCTTTAACCCAGCAATTTCATTTCTAGGGATCTATTCTACTGACATATTTTTACATATACACAAATACATGTACAGGGATGTACAATATAGGATTATTTATATTGTGAATAATTGGATCTAAAATTAATAAGGTCTAGTTAAACAATAGTCATCCTTACTATGAAACGCTATGTAGCTATTAAAAACCATGCAGTAGGTCTCTGTGTATAGGCATGCAAAGAACCACAGGAGCATGGGAAAGTTGAATGACTCAGTAGTTAAGTGTATATATGTCGGAGCCGTGCCGGCTGGGTTCAAATCCCAGGTCTGCTGCCTATCAAATGTGAATTTGGACAAGTTACTTGACCTTATGACCAATATAATCTTCATACTACAGATGAGGAAACTAACACTAAGACTGTTTTGAGAATTAAACAATGAATATACATATAGAACAACATAGGCCTACGTACTGTTCTCTATATAACACACACATAGTATGGGCTATGGAAATATTTATCAAATTAAAAATATATTAATAAATGAAAAAGTAAAAGTTGTAGAAAAATGGAATCTGGGTTAAAAAGTATGTACATGAATACAGAATATACATGGAAAATCTTAGTAAGGCCATGGATATCAAGAAATTCTTAACAGTGACTTCCTTTACAGAGCAGAACTGAAGCTAAAGGTAGGCAACTAGTCTTACTTTTAGAATGTAATACAAATAACATCTGTAGTTTAAAAAAATCAATCAGAAGCATTAAAAATTGAAAAGTGAAACATGATGGGAACATGGAAATGCTGAGGCCTTGTGCTCACAGAAGACAACCTTGGCCCCTACCCTGGCCCCTCCCAGAGCTCCCTGCTCAGGCTTTGCTCTGAGCCCAGCTCTGAGTACCTTGGAGCTTCTTGTTCTCCCTCCTGAGTGTCTCCTGGCCCACGGTGCTCTCCTCATGGGCGTGCTTGAGCTGGAGGAACTCACTGCTGAGAGCCTGGACCTCCTTCTGAGAAGCATCCAGCAACACCCAGGACTAGGCATGCTTCTGCCGCCAGTCGGCAAGGGCCTCGTCGGACGGCTGCTGCTTCTGGTCCCGCTTGGCTGCCGCAGAGCGAGCCTTCCCCCGGTCTGACGGGAGCTCGAGCTCGAGCTGCAGCCGGTGCCTGGCCCTTTCCAGGGAGGCATTTCTGGAATTGGTCACCTCCATGTCTTTGGCAGCCTCCTGCAACCCAATAGTCAGCTTCTTCCTAAGAAGGGGACACCCAAAGGACAGTGAAGCAACAACACTCTGAGAGCTCATCGAGTCCGTCCTGGATTAAAGACAGCGTTTGGGGCGTGGTCTCCAGGGCTGGCTTAATGGGACGAAGCGAAAGCAGCTCGTGTCTGAAAGTGACCTCCTAGCACCTGGAAAACCTAGATGTCTGCTGACCACCATCCTCCGGCTCCTGAGTGCACATGGTCTTTATTTTCCACACCCTCAGTCAACCTGAACTTGGAACTCAAGATCTATTTGAATTCCTATAAATATTTGCTTATCCTAAACCTTTAATAAGCAAGTCTGACTTTATTGACAATTTCATAAGAAATGGGAAAAAGAAGAAGATTGTACTGAACAACAGTAAGCAACTTAAAAATCTGTAGGCACATTTGGTTGCTAAAGAGCTGCTTGGCTGTGTTGCCTCTAAGGAATACTCTCTGGCTTTCTCATGCTCATTTTCTCTCCCTCTCACGTGGCTCCTAAACAGGCCACAATTCCCTCTTCTCTCTGAATTTCTTCTCCAACTCAGCTCCTCTCTCTCCCCAGAGTTATATACCCAAATCCACCTCATCATTGTGCTCACTTAACAGGTCCTATTGCTTTTAGCAGGTACTTTGGCCCCCACTGTTGTCCTCCAGCATCGCTGAGATGAGTGGTTTAGTACAGTGCTTCCTCCACCACCCCCATAATATGCTGCTCTCAGGAATGCTAATGGACGAAATGTGTTTTCTTCCCCACATCTCCTGCAGGGATGCTGGCAGTCCATTCTTACTCTTTCATTATACTTCTTAGATGAAATGTACTGAATGTGCCAAAGCTTTTTTAAATCTACTGCTATTAAGCAGAAAAAACGTCCTCGGAAATTAACACGGACCACACAACTAGGCTAACAAAGCAACGTGGTAACAAAGTCCTCTTTTGGTGGAATCCTGTATCCAGGAAAGATCTGGGCATTATTGTCCACTGACTATCTAACCGTTGTCACTTCACTTCATTGCTTCATTTTCTTAACTGTTAAGAGGAAATTCTGTTGCTTTACCCAACCTAAGACAGTTGGAGTCCTGTAAAATAATTATATTTATTATGACTATTTTGGGAGTGCTCTATTGATAGCAGGAAATAGGTGACCAATCATACTGGTTTGCCTGGGACTTCCTGGAATGAGGGGTTTCACCAGGACGTGACAGTTCCAAGGCTAAAACAGGAAAAGTCCAGGGCAAACTGGACGAATTGGTCACCCTCATTTTCCTGGTAATTTTGTTCTACATTTAATACCAATGACTATCTTGCTCCTTAACTTGCCAACCATAGCACCTACTTATTTGCCTAGAATATGTAAGGGGAAATTAAGAAACTACATCCTTATCCCTGGAGAACTTAGAACTCAGAAGCAGTAAATTAGGTCTCGGGTGAGTTTGATTCTGCTGAATTCACTCATCATATGACCCTCCCAGCCTGGAAAGCAAAGCAGGCAGAACTTCAACTTCAATTAAAAAACAAAACAAACAGGACCCTACATTTTTTATAGGTGCCTACCTCCCCAAGCTGATTTAGAGGAAAAGCATAGTACAGACAAAATCTTCTTTATTTGATGTTTGACTAATTTTGAAGCAAAAAGGGTCTTCAGATATTACCATGTTTGCCCATTATTTTTCTCTAGTTGTCACGTACTATAGAACTAGTTCCAACAAATCTATGTGATCATAAAATAGTCTATAATTTTTCTTTCTTTTTTACACGCTCCCTCCAATAATCCATCAAACCAAATAACAGATAGTCACTTTCGCCTAAGTGTTCAATCATTACAAGAAAAAAAATCTTACTTCAGAAGCAAATGCCATATTTGGATATAAGGAAGCATTTCAGTTCAAGGCCAAAACTTCCTGTGGTCCAGAGTTTTGATAAAACACCTACTGCAGGTATTTTTAGTATCTGTCATCCTACAGGCCTTTTTAAGTTACTGCAGATACAGAGATGGATCACTTGGTACCTCTTCTGGGACAGAACACAGCAGCTGTTCAGCAACTGCACAGCAATGCCTCTGAAAGATTTAGGGGAAGAACTGAAAAACATTATTTCTAGTTGAAGCTAAAGAGAAATGTATTGATCTGTCCTGGATTTTTGCCAAGCTACCAAGATAGGGACACATTCTTTTGAGTAATCCTTTAATGATTATAAGCTGGGGTTAGTTTGACACTTTCCCTCAAAGATACATAGTTCCCCCGCCTCTCAGCAAAATGCTTCAGTACTACGCCTTGGTAGTGAGTCTAGACTCAGCTAAGCCCCAAACTTCTGTAGTTCCTGACAAGAACTTTTGAAACCTTTATGTGGCATTGGCTGTAAAATTGACATTCTAACCTCAGGGGTGGCCTGGGGATGATTTCTTTTTAAAGCGAACTTTGTCCCATAAGGCATGATGACTGATCCTAACATGTCTCCAGCTATCCGTGTCCATCTTCACAGAACACTTTGTAGTCTACAAGTTGTAGACCAGAGGCACAATGACTTTGATATATGGAGATGTGTACACACATGGACTCAATTATTTTGGTGTTCCAAATGAAATACAGGATTTTAAGTGATAGCCCATTTTCAAACCACAGCTCAAAGTCATGTCTTTCATGAAGACTTCCCTCAT
>CAUYRT010007405.1:0-11982 GCA_963574885.1 Lepilemur ruficaudatus
TCTGACAATTTCCAAGAAACAGTAAATAGGGGAGTTTCATATTCTTTGTTGTTTCCCTTAAAATGGGAACAAATTAGCATATAAATGGGAAAATACGTTTTCTTTACAACAAGTAATGCACTAAAAAATGCAGCCTATAATTTGTATTTGCTGGTTAGAAAGCGGGTCAAAGAAGTAAGATGGCTGAAATTTACATAAGTAATATTTCATAGTTTTAGAATTTTCAAATCACATGAAATAGGAAGAAGGAAGCTTTTACCCAGAATCCTAGGAAATCACCCCTGTTAAGTTATAATCATTGCCTCTTGAATTGCTGAGGAGTCTTTTCTCCATATTTTTATTAGATTTTTGCTTTATCTCCCACATTATATTGTATTTAGATATCACAGTCAGCCAAAAACTGAAACGTTTATCTCTGGGTAAAAAACATTTAGAAAAATGTATTCAGTGTATCTAATATTCAAATCAAAAGATTTAATGTAGGCCGGGCGCGGTGGCTCACACCTGTAATCCTAGCACTCTGGGAGGCCGAGGCGGGCGGATTGCTCAAGGTCAGGAGTTCAAAACCAGCCTGAGCAAGAGCGAGACCTCGTCTCTACTATAAATAGAAATTAATTGGACAACTAAAAACATATAGAAAAAATTAGCCGGGCATGGTGGCGCATGCCTGTAGTCCCAGCCACTTGGGAGGCTGAGGCAGGAGGATCCCTTGAGCCCAGGAGTCTGAGGTTGCTGTGAGCTAGGCTGACGCCACGGCACTCACTCTAGCCCGGGCAGCAGAGTGAGACTCTGTCTCAAAAAAAAAAAAAAAAAAAAGATTTAATGTAAAAGAAAAACCCTTTATATTAACATTGAAATACGCCTTGGGCAGGGGTGGGGGTTGGGGGAAAAAACATTGAAATAGAGGCCTAATGTTTAAAAAAAAACCTTTATATTAACTAACATCCTCACCATCCTCATGGTAAGAAGTACTATATTAAATACAAACCCATTATGTTGTTTAAAAAGAAAATAAGAAAACTTTGAAAACATTATGCTAAGGGAAAGAAGCCAGTTACAAAAGTCCACGTATCACATGATTCCATTTATACGAAAGGCCAGAATAGGAAAATCTATACAGATATAAAGATTTGTGGTTGCTTAGGAAGATGGAGAATTGGGGGGTTGACAGCTAAAGGGTACAGTGTTTCTTTGTGAGGTGATGAAGATGTTCTGAAACCCACTGTGGTAATGGCTGCACATATCTGTGAATATACTAAAATTCATTGAACTATATGCTTTATTTATTTATTTATTTTTAGAGACAGGGTCTCACTATGTTGCTCAGGCTGGATTCAAACTTCTGGGCTCAAGTGTTCTCCTGCCTCAGCCTCCAGAGCAACTAGGACTATAGGCATGCACCACCATGCCCGGCTCTAACTTAAGACATCCACTCCCCCTTGACCCTTTTACCTTCAGCCTATCAATCATTCCTTTTTCACATTCACTTTCTTCTCTCTCTAGACTCCACTGCCCATTCATTTCAATCACTACTAGTAACGTCCTCAATTCCCTTGTCACTCCCATGTGCCTGAGACAGGATCAACTTAAATGTCTGCTTTCTCTAGGCTGGCCTACACCAGATGACCCCATTGCTGAAGGGGTTGAACACATACACACAACTTCACAGATTAATGCTATCTCCAACCTCAACTACTCCAATTTCCTTTAGTCTCACAGTTCCTACCCTGCCTCTCCACAAACCCCACTTCTAAAAGGAGATGCCTTTCCCTCAATTTCACAAAGAAAACAAAGTTAACACCAGCTTCCTCTGCATATATGCTTCCTTTCCATCTCTCTATAAATACAGTGAAAGATGATTCTCTTGCTGGTTCCTATCTCTTCTTACATAGTCAGTCAAAAACACCAGTACACTTACTATCTATTCCCTCTCTTTTCTTTCCCTTTCTACTCATTCCTTCCATCTTTAATCACTCTTGAGACTCTCCCAACTTTAAAAACAAGCACCAAATCACCTCTTGGTCTCAAAGCCTTCCACTCCAGCTACCATCCTCTAGACTTCCCTTCATAGTCAAGTTTCTTTGAAAAGTTTTCTTGGACGAGTCTGTGAAAATGGCAGTGGCATAATTTTTTACCTCTCTTCAAATGTCCACATAGAATCTGGACAGCAAAACCAAATGTTCAGACAACATTTACAACAAAACTAGGTTATAAGGCTTCCCCCAAGCCCCTAAATATATAAGCAGCACGTAAGAGCAAAGCACCAACAGCCACGAGACCTGCATAGTATTGCTGGTGCCTGTGTAGAAGAAAGTAGAGTGGGATCTGAGAACAGGAGAACCCTGAAATAATCAATAGGTAGGCAATGGAAAGCACAAGAGGCAAAACTGAGAACAGTAGTTGAAACTAGGAGGGGTTTTACCAAATGAATGTTAAGGACCTATGGCAGGTAGATCTGAAGGGGTGAAACGGACCTGGCTGCCAGGACTCCCTTCTAGAACAGGGTCTCATACTGAAGACAAACTGTTGAGAGGAGAATCAAGTTGAGCAGGAGGGAAAGTCCCCAAAAAGTTGGGGAGGGGAACAAAAGCAGTAATTCTCAGAAAGCAAGCCACCATATTTTTTAACATCACAGGAAAACAACAGAAGAGGGAGCTCTGTAAACTTAGAAAAAGCTACTCTTAATCATACTTCCTTCTAAAAGAGCAGGAAAATCAATTTTACATAAAAATGAACAGAAACTATAGAAGTTAGATCCCATATAAAGATTTTTAAAACAGGAACAGCATTCCTACAATGAAAGCATGCCTGAAAGATATGTGCATATCATCAAAATTGCAACTCCTCACATCCATGTTGTGTGTAAAGAAAAAAGAAAAAAAAATCGAAACTATTTCAAAATCAGCTAAAAAGACATTATCAATAAGAATTAGAAAAACTCAAAAATGAAACGAAAACTCAGAAAGATACGAGAAATTAATTAGGAATTAGAAATTATATATTAAATATCACCACTTGAAAGTTCCACAGATTCCCCAATCTCAAAACAGCTGGAACCCAACCCACCACTGTTCTTCTTGTAATCTCCTCCTCCTGCTGTTCCTTTTTTAATAACACTATTCGGTGGGCGCTTCCGCCTGTAATCCTAGCATAGCACTCTGGGAGGCCGAGGCAGGTGGATCACTCAAAGTCAGGAGTTAGAGACCAGCCTGAGCAAGAGCGAGACCCCGTCTCCACTAAAAATAGAAAGAAATTAATTGGCCAATTAAAAATACATAGAAAAATTAGCCTGGCATGGTGGCGCATGCCTGTAGTCCCAGCTACTCGTGAGGCTGAGGCAGGAGGATCGCTTGAGACCAGGAGTTTGAGGTTGCTATGAGCTAGGCTGATGCCACAGAACTCTAGCCCAGGCAACAGACTGAGACTCTGTCTCAAAAAACAAAACAAACAAACAAACAAAAAAAAACACTATTCATCAACCTGGGCATCCCTTTGACTCCTTAATTCAGGCTCCACATTCAATCAACGAAGGGGTTCTGTTAGTAACACCGGAATACCTCTCAAATCTATGTCCACGTCTTCTTCTTCAGGGCACCATTGTCATGCTCCTTGGACTATCCTAAAAACCTCTTAACAACTTTCCTGCCTGTAGTCTTGCCTCATGCCTTGCCCATAATTCATCTTCCACACTTAGGCCTTCAGTGGCATTTCTTTCCTTGCCAATTAGGATAACATCCAAACTCCTCTACACACAGAATGGTGAGCCACTATAAAATCACAATCCCCAAACCTCACTGAACACTCCGTACTGCCTGGCAGTTTTTCCAATGTTTCCACTCTCCACTGAATACAGACAGTCCCCGACTTATGATGGTTCAACTTACAATTTTTCAACTTTATGATGGTGCAAACACAATACACATTCCTCAAGAACCATACTCTTCTTGAGATGCTGGGCAGTGGCAGCAAGCTGCAGCTCCCAGTCAGCCTCCCATTTTTGACTCACATATTTTCAACTTAATGACGGGTTTATCAGCACGAGACATAACCACAGCGTAAACTGAAAAGCATCTGTACTGCAAATACTACTACTACAAAACCTCTTGTAACTTTCCATCCTGACCAATTCCATTTTCACTGCCACCAATCTACTCCATGCTATGCACTGGCGCCAGCCTAGCTCACAGCAACCTCAAACTCCTGGGCTCAGCCTCCTGAGTAGCTGGGACTACAGGCATGCACCACCATGCCCAGCTAATTTTTTCTATATATTTTTAGTTGGCCAATTAATTTCTATTTTTAGTAGAGATGGGGTCTCGCTCTTGCTCAGGCTGGTCTCGAACTCCTGAGCTCAAAGGATCCACCTGCCTCGGCCTCCCAGAGTGCTAGGATTACAGGCATGAGCCACCGCGCCCAGCCCCTTAACTAGCTTTTGTCTCCAATCTTGCTCCTCTTGGATCAATTCTCCTCATCGCAGACAATATAACTGTTTAGTCTCCCTTCCCCCTCCCAAGATTCTGTTTCAGTAGGGACTAGACTTTCTGATGCAAGTATCCTCTGAACCTGACAAACACTGCTTTAAAATCTAAGTCTAATCATAACACATTTTTGTTTAAAACACTTTTACAGTTTTTCAATTCCTTAGAATAAAATTGAAATACTTTGTAACCTGGCTTACAAGGTACTTGAAGATTTGGACTCAGACTCATCTCTCACAACCTCCTTTCCTTGCCCTCCTATGTACTAATCATACTAAATATTTCATATCCTCCAACTTACGATGCAATCCATCTCTCTAGTCCTTCTTCCCAATGTTCCATATGCTTAGAAAACTCTCTGCCTGGCTAATTCCTAACCATTCTTCATGTCTCTATTTAAACATCCCATTCTCTTAAGTGTTTCCAAACAACCTAAACCCAATTAGCTACCTCTGGTATGTGCTCCCAAAGCACCCTATCCTTCCAATACCATGGCACTTACTAAACATTATTCTAAGTACTTCACTGTTTTCCTCCTCTCATCCAGAATGTAAACTCAAGAGGACGACCACATCTCTTTTACCGCATCTCTTAGTGTCTAGTACAGCTCCTGACACAGAGCAGGTACTTAATAAAGAGAATGAACAAGTAAGCCCCTTCATGATTTGGATCCTGCTCACTAATGTGCCTGTATTTCTGGTAACTATCCTGTCCCAACAATGCTCCAGACACATCAAACTATAATACTCCAAGTTTCCAAATGCTCCATTTTCTCTCCTGTCTGTGGGCTTTCTTGACTGTTGTTCTCTCTGCATAAAACATGTTTTGCTTACCTAACTCTAACTTATTCTTTTCTGACTGCCTTAGATTAAGGGCCTGGCCATAACACTCGATTAGCCCTCTCTCAGCAATTGTCACCGAGTAGTATGACTGCCTGAATGTTCATCTGGCTTCTTTAATAAGTTATAAGATCTCTAAAGATAGAAATTTTATTATAGTGTTCATTGTTCCATCTTCAAGGGTTTAACAGAGGCTAAGGTGTAGTAACAGTTCTATAAAATTTATAAAGTTAAACCTTTGCCCTACCATCTAATTCTCTTGTATAATCCCATTACCAAAATCCAGAACTCGGGACTCTACTCAACAACCCAGGAAATAACTACTTTGATGACATCTCTAGTAGTTTATCCAATCAAAACAAGCTCACAAGAATCTGCCTTCAGGAAACTTTCTCCTAAAGACAGAGAGAAAGCCCCATCTATAAAATAAGGGATGTTTTGGGCACAAACCACCTGGAATCCTGCCCTTGCAAAGTGTTCAGACAAATCTGGAAAAAAATAGCCAATTGGTTGGCTTCTCAACCGAGGCAGCATAAAATGAACTGCCAAACATCTTGTGGAGGACTTCAGGATGTTATCATTCTCTTATTTGGAAACTCATTTTCTTCAGATAGGGAGAAAAGCCAACTACAAACAGTGTAACACCTGTGGCTTGAAGAGGCTTGCCCCAAGTTTTCCCTCACTCTAACTGCATAAGACTTCTGTAACAGTTTTGCAGAAGCACAAATGAAGAATGCACAAGAGAAACAAGTAGGGCATGGCACTTCTGCAGCATGCGTTTTAAAAATGCATTTTCTGACATACACCATAGGAAAAAGAACCTATTACACTCACTTCTGAGTCTTCTGCACTTTCATAATCCGAGAGAACAGCTGAAAGAAAACAGACACATGTGAAAAAAAAAACTCAGAAATTATAATTACCATTTCCTGACTACTTATCGTGGGTCAGATTAAGACACTCATTTAATTCTGACATCAACCTATGAGGCAGATCAAACTATAAGCCCCATAATTTAATGGAGAAACAGACTCAAAGAGTGACTTACCTAAGACCATACCACTAAAACCTATACTCATTCATCATGCTATAAAAAGATGTTTTGTGGCCCTAAATCCTTAACAGTCTAAGAGGATGTCACTGTTGAAAATAGGTAACCTGAATGTATGTGTAAAAATCTCTTGTCATGATGGGGTAAAAGAGGCTACTCACCATCGCCCTCAATGCCATCTTCACTCTCCTAAAGGAAAGAAGATATGGATTAGTTCTGTGATTTCCAGAGGTGGAGAGCCCAATAAAGAAATGTAGGTGGAAAGGAGAAGACAACACAAAATGGTTGAACAGGGAGATGGAGAACGGTAAATCCTTAACAAGAAGTATCCTAGACAGGTCAGGTCTCTTCACCTCCAGCCCCGATTTCTGAACAAACATCTGCTTTCCACCCGCAATGGCACTGCCCTCTTCCCAGAACCTCCAACCTTTTCTTCTTCTTCCCTCGGGGCTCCGCATGCACACCCGCACTGGGATAACTCCTCTTCTCTAACAAAATATACCCCAGCATCTACATCAACTCCCAGCCTCCCACCATCACCTACACCCCGCCCCCTGGCCGGCTAGCCGTCCGGCCCCCTCCCCGCCCCGCCCGCGCGCGCGCACTCACACACTCCGACTCCTCATCAGCGCTCTTGGCGCCCCCGCTCTCCGCCCGCCGCACATGAAGGGCCCCGCCTCGGCCTCCGCGCTGTGAAAGCAAAGAGCCGCCGCCGCCGCCTCCAGCACTACCGCTGCAGCTCCCGCCGCCCCGCGCCAAGGAGCCGCCGCTGTCTGAGCCCGAAGCACCCGATTCTTCGTCCTCTGTGTCCTGCGAAGCGCGCTGCCGCCGCCGGTCCGCCATCTTACGGAGAACGGCCACCGCCGGCTAGCTACTTACGCACCGCGCCCGTCGCGGAGGCTGCTGGGAGGCTCGAAAGCTGGTCCCGGCATGCTTCACGTGAGGCGCTTGGCAGCCCCGCTTTTCGGAAGGCAGGGCTGGGGGCGGGGCCTGCGCCCTGCGGCACGTTTGCAGACGTGCGGGACTACGGCTGCCGATGACGTAAGGGGCGTGGCGTGGCTCCTGACTTCCCTTGGGCAGGCCCATGGGCGAGGGGAGTTGGAGTTCTGCGGCCTCCTGGGTCCCTCTCGGCCATCTTGGGCTTTCTGACTGGAAGGCGTCGACCTGTCACAGCTTCACTACTGCACTGGGGCTGTTTCATGCTTTTCTATTTCCATTTCTCGTTATTACCTAATTTGAGGCAGGTCAATCTGCATTCGTTTGATTGGTGAAATCACGAATCAAGGTAAATCTCTAAAGCCGGAGTGCTGCGTCAGATTTGTTACACTAGCCCAGTTTAAGCTAAAGGGTGAAGGAGAAACCAGTCGTCTGCAGTGAAGTCAGAGGACTTAATTGTTGCAGCATTTTCCTTGTGTCCTTATTTCCTCTTCCCTCTTCATGTTTCTTCCCTCCCCAGCCATGACCTCTCTCCAGAAGTGCAGGCTGGTATGATGCCAGTCTTATTAAGATTTCAAACTGATTTAAATAAAAAGAGATGGTCAGTAGAAACTATTGTTGGTTCAAAATCCTGACATGGTAGGGTTACCAGAGAAAAATGCTTTGCTTTTGGCAGGGCATTTGTTAGCAATGAAAAGAATTATATTTTCTCTGGACCAAGATGATATAGAAGATGCTTGAGCTAAGTTAGTGCATCTACAGGGGTGCACATTAATAATATAAATCAAACAGATAAAGGTCACTATGGCATAGTATAGGATTCTGTCCTGAGTAATATTTTTGTAAGTGGTATGGTTAAGGATCCTGATGATTATCAAAGTTATAGACGGTATGAAACGAAGGAATTATGATTGCTTTCAGAAATTTGAGTCAGTATCCAAACAATCTCAACTGGTTAGACAAGTGGCCAAATATGACAACTTTTAAGTCCACTTCAAAAACCAAACTGCCTGAGTTCAAAGGGATGTATGATTTAATAAATGTTAAAAGAAAAAGACCTGGAGGAGCGTATCGATCACAAGCTAAGTTGGTGCAAATAAGGCCACCACATTTAGTGTCTAAATAAGGAAAGTGACAGTCTGCCACTTTGTCCTTCAGTTGTTTGGTCTGGGTCCAATTTTTAAATGGACGTGGGCAAATTGCTCACTCATCCAGAGGGAACTGAAAAAACAGAACCTTTTCTTTTGAGGAACAATTGTTAAGATCTGTGAATGTTTAGCATGAAGAGAAGACTTGGGATAGCCACAGCAATATTTAGCTATTAGAGGGACTGTGAGGAAAATAAGGGATTGATCTTTTTTCATCATCCTGGAAGGCAAAGCAAAAACCAATGGGCTCAAGTTACAAGACTTACGATTTTGACAACAAGGAAGAATTTTCAAACATTTAGGAAAAAAATACATATAGGGAAAAACAAGTAAGTTTTGAAGCAGAAGTTGGACTTCATTTGTCAAGGGGAAATCATCTATCAGGGGTCAGACTAGATGACCTCTAAGGCCTTTCCAACTGTTAAGATTTTATTAACTTAGACACCAGTTACCAAGTATCGTACAATCTCCTCTTTTTAAAGTTGTCAGTATGTATAAGGAAGTACGTTGGACAAAAAGAGCTGAAAAATACATTGTACCTATACACAAATGGAATTGAGTACCTTATATAAAGGGGAAAATAATGTGTCATTCTATTTACTTGTGAAAATGGATTTCTTTTCCCAATCTTTCAAATACAATCAGAATTGCTTAGTGCTTGCCAATAAATCTAATAAACTGAAGCAGAAGTTCAAAAATTAACAGCCACAATAGTTTATTTACAATTGAACTCTTTATAAGATATTTACAAGACAACCAATTTTACACATCAGAAATGGTATCAAAAGTATGAATTACAACACAGACAACAATATGAAATGAGCATAAAACAAAGCTGAAGTAGACAGACAAGCAATTTCTCTTTTTAATTTATTAACACTAGCTTAAACTTTGTTAAAGAAAAACAAAGAACCATGTTTTAGGAGAATTGCAGGGCTTTCAGTTGAAGATTGAATTTCACAGTGTTGTATCCCATGTAGGGAAAAATAAGACTAATTTTCCCCCCACGCTCAAACACACTGTAATTTCCCTCTTGGAACTCTGCTAATCTACTCTCCAAGCTCTTTCTCAAGAAACCTCAACACATCCAAATCAAAGGAGAATTGATCTAGAAAAGGGGACAATAAAAGAGGTCCTCAGGGAGAGGGAGAACCAAGAAAAGAGAATCCACTTAAGTCTGGCCAGATAGCACCTCATGGATTCCTCTCAGTCTAGTTCAAGTCAGAATCTGAGGAGTCCCCTGGGCAGGGCACAAAGTTAAATTTGCTAACCCATATCCAAAATTAGGAATCCAACAAATGCTGAAATCAAGTAGAAACTGAGAGAGATCAAGGAATAAAGTCAAGAGAGACTGACTGGGGTCTTTTATCTGTTGGGGCACATTATGAAGGAACATAACATAGGTCAGAGTAGGAAAGCAAAACAGCTTGCCACATTAAAATGATGAAGAACAAAGAAAATCTGGCCCAGTTTTTCTAGAAATCTTTCTTCTCCTTAAGGTGTGAGATGAGAGCCCCTAGTGGAATAAGTCCTATTTCTCTCTACATCCTTGTTGCAATGACGTTCACAGAAGGTTCCCTTATAGAGAGCCCACTCTCCTAAGCAGATGGAGTTATAAATGAAAACCCATAGCCACACACACACACACAAAAGGAGAAATAAGAGCAGCAAGATCATCCAAGAATACTACATGTGCTGCCGGAGTAATTCCTTTAAAAGTCAAATCCAGGGAGCACAGATCAACATCTCACAAAAAGCTTTAGCAGTGGGAGGCCCCTGAGGAACTTTTCTTCTCTTCCCACAATGGTATCCCCATTCTCTCTCATGCTCCACTGATGGGCCGGCCACACATCCTACATACCTTGGCTTCTCCTCTAAAAGTGCTAATAATATGGGGACATAGTCTCTTCAAGGATAAAAGCCCCTATCTTCTAGGAGATTAGACCCCTACTTGTTTTCACATAATAGTCCTGAAGACTAAACAAAGGCAATTCCTATATATTTAAGACCAGAAGTCTTGGCTCTATTTTCCTTTCAGATAGTTAACAGGGATCTTACACTGAGACCAAAGTGGCCTGGGAGTGCTGTCCTGACATTTTAACAAAACTGGGGGTAGCAAAGGGGGTAGGTAGGACCACAATGGTATACATACAAATCTGTTTTTACAAAGTGAATGGAGAAGCTCATTAGGTACATTTGTTTGTTTCAAGATGTACACATTTGCCAGCCAAAGGAAGCACATATTTCCACACTTTCCCCCCAACCCTCCCTAAATCTCTACCCCACCACCAAGAGCTCAGCTAAAAGGAATACTTGAGAAGTGATGTGATACAAGGGCATCTATACAGGTTCTGGCACGCCATCCATAATGCCAATTGCTTATGTTTACAGCTGTAACTTGTCCCAAACTAACTATCCCCATTTTCTTTTCCAAAGATATTTTTATGGGGTCGAGGAAGAAATTCAGTTACCCATTAACTAAGAAAATAATTGCAGTCAAACATCCCTTCCCACATGGCTGTTACCACAGAATAATAGTTTTAAGAGAACAACTATCCTTTCAGACATTTATCTACCAATTCTCCAATTTCTACTCTGTGAAGATGACGTGCTTCATCACTTCACTTGTTATTCCTCATCTGGTCCTAAAGCTCACGGTGAGGTTTTTTGTTTTATTAGAGGGTAAAAACCACTATGCCCAAACTAAAAGGAGGGTACACGAGGACAAGAAGAGTGCCATGCAGGCACAGCTCTAAAGGCAGGGTTTGCTTCATCTTCCGCATGTCTAATGAAGAAAAAGCCCTTTTACCCCTTTAACGCAGGCAAATGTATAGAAGCAGACCCCTGAAACTTTCAAATCTGCCATCCTATAGATTTAGCTTAAGAGCTCATTTCCCTAAAAAGGGAAAAGAAATCCCAGTCACCCTCCATAATTCACAATTAGCCCAATGAAAGAGTTTTTGTGAAATCAGAGTGATGAAAACAAAACCAAAATCAAGGAAGTATGGAAGGGCATTATCAGTGAATAACATACATGAGGACACAGGTCACATATACAGGTCTCTGCCACTCTCTGAGAATGGCATGCTACAACTATCTGAAGACAGAGGGTTCTTGCCAGCACAGCTATTTCCTACACGTCCGGTGAGGTGTTTGCTTCTTCTGGATCTCCAACCTGCATCGGCTACGCTCATCCAACCAGGGCAGCTCAAAATTCCTGGCAAAAAAGGATGAGGAAATCAACTTGCAAAACTAAAAGGGATTCAGTGTGGACATGACAGCAACTCCAAAAATGTCAGCATGTCCCTCACTACTCCTAGCTCCAACTCCTGAGTCCCAAGTTTAGAGTGTCTTTCTGCCTCAAAGCCAGAGCAACAGTTTACCATTAAAGTAATGGAATAATCTATTTCTAATTCAAAAAGCAATCCTAGGGAGGCCGAGGCGGGCGGATCGCTCAAGGTCAGGAGTTCGAAACCAGCCTGAGCAAGAGCGAGACCTCGTCTCTACTATAAATAGAAAGAAATTAATTG
>CAUYRT010007407.1:0-14787 GCA_963574885.1 Lepilemur ruficaudatus
TGGGTGCCCCTGGAAGGGGATTGGATTCTACCTAAATACAAGAAGAGCCATTAAAGTGCTTTTTATTGGTTTGTGTAAACCAAAATTTGTTTTGTAAGCTTATTAGTCTTATCACTAGTGTGATTCAGCCTTTCGTCTATAGAAATGGGATTTGAGTCTCAAATTACACAAATGCAAGATTGTTTCCATGAGATTCCTATTACCTGTTGGTCTAACAACAACTGAAGTACTCCCTTACACTGTGTAGAAGTTGCAGGAAACAATTTGCTCGGGAAATTCACTTTTAAATAGACTACACTTATATAATATTGTCCTTGGAATTAAAGTTCTATCAGCTCTCTTTGCCCTTCCTTTTGCTCTCTCTTTGCTGCAACAGTGGGTCTGGTCGTCATCCATGGCATAGGTACCATGCTCTGTAAACCTGTATCTTGCTCTTGCCCTATAATCCTACCTTTCTCTCTTTAGTAAACCTCATTTTCATGTTTGCCTCGTAAATAAATAAATAAATAAATAAATAAAGTTCTATCAAACTTCCAATGTGGAACTAAATGAGAGAAAAATTACTTTAGAAGAGATTAAAAAATACTGTTTTCTGGATTAATATTAGAGACTTCTTAAATAGAAATAAAACACTATAATTTCACTATCTTGAAATCAAATAAGATGGAAACAATTTACTAAGATTTATACATATATTGGTGTATGTATATATATATGCATAGAAAAAATTAAAGTGTTTTCCTACAGTGTACTCATAGTCACTTAACAGTGAGAAATAAAAATAAAATCCTACACGCCCCCCAGCCAACTGACTGGACCCCAGAGACACCTTACCAAGTGAGTTCCTTGCTATGACGGAGGGGAGGTGGGCACACCTCTTTATACCCCCCACCTCACTAACTGCCATTAGACTTTCTTGCTTAAGGGTTAAGCAGAAACCGGCCCTTTCAAAAGACTTGCCTTTTGAAAGAAAGGCTCCCCTTTGTTTTTGCAGTTTGACACAACTGACCAGCATTCCTTCCTGATTAGAGACTACTGACCGTGGATTAGTTCTGGTGAGTTTACAGGTACTGCCCACAGGATGACTCTGTGTCTTCTGTTCCACTCTTGATGTATAGCACCTAATTTAATGTATTTAAATGTTACGTCTCCACCCAAAGTGAACATGGAAGTATGTAACATACATGTTTGCTTATTATGCATGTATGTGCCCACATCATGAATATTAATAGCTCCTCCTATAACCTGTTTTTTATGTATACTTAGCCAACTTGTTTGGCATAAATTTTTGTTCTACCCTTCCCTCCTGCAGAGTGCCTGCTTTTGGTCTCTACCAGAGGTTATGATTCCCAGCCTAGGGGATGGCCAGCCTGCAGCCTGCAACCCTATATAAGGTCCTCTCCAAATTTATGAACCTTGTGATTCTTTATTGACAACACTTCTGACACCAGATTTGTGGGTTCCCCCCCCTACCCAAACCAACCAAGCAGTTCTGCAGCAGACACTAGTGAGGTGTCCAGTTGTTGAACTCAATTTGGACACAACTTACCTCAAAATAACTACAGGCTGAGGGCTCAATCCTATAAGACTGCCTCCCATACAGATGTAATAACCTGTGCTTTTGACATACCACCTATAAATGAGGGTTCCCATGACTCCCTGTTTGGGTTTGATTAATTTCCTAGGGCACCTCACAAAACTCAGGGAAGCACTTACTTGTATTTACTGGTTTATGATAAATGGTATGACAAAGAATACAGATGAACCACCAGATGAAAGAGATACATAGGGCAAAGCATGAGGAAAGAAGCATGGTGCTTTTTTTCCCTTTCCAGGTACACCATTCTCTAGAAACCTCCACTGTATTCAGCTATCTGGAAGCCCCATGAGCCCTGTTGTTTTGGAGTTTTATGGAGACCTCATTACATGTTACTAAACATTATTACTAAATTACTAGGCATTATTACTAAATCACTGGCCACTGGTGATCAATTAATTTTCAACCTTTATCCCCTGCCCAGAGGTTTCAGAATAGGGCTGAAAGTCCCAACCCTCTAATCATTCCTTGGTCTTTCTGGTGACCAGCCCCACCCTAAATTTACCTTGGAGTCACTGGCCACCAGTCATCTCATTAGCATACAAAAGACACTGTTATCACTCCAAAGACTCCAAGAATTTTAGAAGATATATATCAGGAAGTCAGGGAAGAAGATCAACTGTATCTTTCATAATATTATAATATTGTAGATTTATAAAATATCATTCTAAGAACTACACATTTCTTGACAGTGACAAAATAATTACTGCAGTGTTTCTGGATTATTTTATTGAATTTGTTAACAACCAAAATACTCTAATTATTCTACCTACAAATAGAACAACAAGAAAGTCATTAATATATAAAATTGGCAGTTAAATAATTAAAAATAATAAAACATCATCCTAAAAATTATAATACCAAAAAGCTTGTATTTGAACCATTGTATTGTCACTTAATAGTAATAAAACTAAAAGAAATCAGAATTACGTTGGTCGTGTCAAAAGACAAAATTATAACAAATTTGGTTTTAGGATCTCAATAGGCTTTATTCTAGAATTGGGCAACATTTCATTCTATAAAAGGAATAAATTTTTTAATGAGATGAGCAGAGAAGTCTGGCTTTGAAGGCTAAAAACAGGCTAAAGAAAGCAGAAACAAAGAGCTACAACTCAATTTCAGTTTGGTGAGAAGGGTGACTCTATTTTTATTTTTATTCTGGTCTATTGGGGTCTAATGCTGGAGTTTGATCCAAAACAATGGCTTCTATAATATTTGTTTAACAATTCCCCCCTTTCAGTCAGGCACTCACCTTGGTGAGACTGTGACCAAAACTAAGGGCATTAGCGCTACTCTCAGTTACCATCATTCTGGGTTTCCAGGCTCAACACGTTATTCATAGGTTATGAAGTCTTCATGATCATACATTTCATTACGTTTTTGTCATTCCAGCCACAGAGAGACCATTTGACATTTGACAGATGACTATATGCAAACATTTAAAACTTTTTGAGAAGATACAGTGCACCAGGGAGACTACTGTTATGACCATCAGGAGGATAATACCAAAGTTTCACAATATGCTCCTTAGCTGGGGTCTCCATGAACCAAACAAACTAAAATTGAATAGACCAAAGGATGAGTCAGAGGAGAAATCTATCCATTTTAGCCAAGTAGCCTGTTTGTTAATTTTTGCAATGGAATCTCTACAATACACCGTGTATTTATGTGCAACGTGAAGTGTCAGCAACTGCACAGATTTCTCCCCGCTCGGTGAGTAGGTAGCAATTCCATCATCTAGCACCCTGGGGGTGGGTTAAACGAAAGATGAGTGCTAACTTTATAGAGTGCTAACTCTATAAAAGAGACCACTAATACAATTTGAACCCAGAGTTGCATTAGCGATGTTGCTAAAGTTTCCCACCAGGTGGACTAAAGGATCTCTTGGGTCCTGTAAAGATTTGGGTTTGGCATGACAGAATCAACATTCCGTCAAGGTATCCAGGAAAACTACTGACTGTGAAATTCTAACTACATTATCCTGCCAAGTGAAATAGGTAGGCATACGCAAGAAAAAATTAGGAGGGGTAAGAGTCTTATTATGATAGGGAGTCTTGTTCTAATGGAATTGGGAAAAGCTGTCCACAGCGTGAAGTTGACTACTTCTTATCCTGATTTGCAGTTGAATGTCTCTGGTTGTGGCATCAAGCGTTCTGGTAAACTCTTCACGTGGTCCACACATCAGCCATGAGACTTGACTCTGGACATTTATATTGAGTTGTGCAGCTTAGCAGTTTTTGTTCTTAGTTGGAGAGTTGTAACCAGGTATTACAGGAAATTGGAAGAATTCAGGATCCAGTCCAATCTACAAATAGATAATAAAAACTTGAACAACGAACAGGGCTACACTCTAATAACAAGTATAAAATTATACCTGTTATTAGAGTGTAGTTATACTACCTAGGCTTTGACTGGAATGTCAAATACCTAGGCTTTGACTGGAATGACAATAAAGAGAAATTATATTTCAGAAGAAAACTGGGATATTAAACTCTTTCTCTGCTGTAACCCCTGCTGTCTCAGTGTATCAGCTTCCTCTTGAGCAGTGGGCAACAAACCTGGTAAGGCTGTAACAATTTCATAGAATTTTGGAACACATATCAATAACATACATACAAATATAACTCAAAGAAGGTTAAACATCATTTCTTATTAACAAAGTTTGTCACATAATTCAACATTGAATAAGCCTAGTTGGTTTAACTATCTTTCTTTTTTGACTTCCAGCGGCTCTTCTGGAATGTCCAAAAGATAGTTTGAGGTAAAAAAGACTTAATCTTTGAATTTTATTTTGGGAAGTTTGTCAAAAATAGATGTTCAAAATACTTTATCAAAAATGGAGTCCCAGGTCACTGTAAAATAATAGGCATTCCTTTAATCGAAGTGATAATTAAAAGGCTTTAAAAGAAGTTACATATTCGTAGAAAAAAACTCTTAATTTAATTCCATTTTCTTAATTAAAGCTCTAGTAAAGACAGCATGAAGCACTGGAAATTATTTTGATAAAACACAAAATCTCTCTCCTACTTACTGGTTCCTTCCTGCCATGTTTTTATTTCCTCCCTAAATCCATATTTTGAAATGATCTTTAAATAACCTCCAAATTAGACAAAATTATCCCCCTCTAAAAAAAACACACCCTCATGCCTTCCTTATAACTTTCCTCAGCCAAAACACATCTCGCTTTCCTTCTACACTTGGCATCCAGAATTGTTCCCCTTATTTCTAGAAGTTTTAATTACACATATTAATTAGAATTTGTAATCTTTAGCGATTGTGAACCACCATTCTATAGACTAACACCATTTCCTAATTTCTAGAAATATGTGCTTCCCCAAAGTCCGATTTTTTACTGTAGAATAGGTTATATTTACCAGCAGACCTAAATACATTTTGTGTTTCTATAAAATTTAAGAAGCCAAAAATGGCCCGTAATCCCAGCACTCTGGGAGGCCGAGGCGGGGGGATCGTTTGAGCTCAGGAGTTCGAGACCAGCCTGAGCAAGAGCGAGACCCCCTCTCTACTAAAAATAGAAAGAAATTAGCTGGACAACTAAAATTATATAGAAAAAATTAGCCAGGCATGGTGGCGCATGCCTGTAGTCCCAGCTACTGGGGAGGCTGAGGCAGGAGGATCACTTGAGCCCAGGAGTTTGAGGTTGCTGTGAGCTAGGCTGATGTCACAGCACTCTAGCCCGGGCAACAGAGTGAGACTCCGTCTAAAAATAAAAAATAAAAAAAAATAAAGAAGCCAAAAATAAACTTAAACTCATGTTCGGCAATTAATGTTTCAGTATTCTACGTAGAAATGACTTAGACATTTCATGAGAATCTACTACTTAATCATAACACAACTTTAAGGTTAAATTACTGAAAAAGATTTTTAAAACTCTAAAAAGTTTACTTATAAACTTTTATCCCATATAACTCATGTAATTTTCTCATTCTTAACAATTATGCTTGAACTGCTCGTTAAACAAGGCGAGCCATCATCTCATTTCCTCATTAACCGTTTTTACAGCATGTAAATATTAGACAGTTGCCACCTAAGCAAGTTAAATACGTGGATATTTTGCTGATGAGAAGACACAGCTGTTTTTATTAAACCACCAATGTCAGGTTTCAGTGAGAAAATGTTGGTTCTTGGTGCACCGATGGCCGAAGAATGACCAGACACGCCAAAGCAAGGCAAGCACGAAAATGAAGTTTATTAAGGAGAGAAAAAGAGGATTGTAGGACAAGAGCAAGATACAGGTTTACAGAGCATGATACGTATGCCACAGATGATGACCAGACCCATTGTCGCAGCAAAGGGAGAGCAAAAGGAGGGTGGTCTGGTTATGGTCTGCATCTTGTTTTATAATGCCCAGATATAATGCCTGGAGGTCAGACGTCACCATGGAACCACTTTGATTGGAAGTTGGAAATTGCATGGCCTGAATCTTACTGCACATGCAGATCTCCCATGAGCCTCTCTGAAAGCCCATTGTGGGGGTGAATTGCAGCAGCACCCACTTTTGTCCCTACGAGACCTAGAATACCTAGCTATCTAAAACCGATATTAAATAGTCTTATTTATCAAAGATTTGCCCAAATCATATGAACTAAAAGTCATTAAAATATTTGATATAAGTGCTTACTTTTTCTTCAAGCCAATTAATTAGAACTCTTTCATACATTTTGATGAGAAAATATCACATATACATAACACATAGAGACATACAAACACACAGACAGAAACAGATCTTATAGGTTTTATAAAATTCTTCATTTGCCAGTTTTCAAGTAGTTCCTCTCCCACCTGCTTTAAGCTATCAATCTCCTGATTGCCATTACGCTAAGCAATCCTCAGCTAGCCAATTCTAAATTCGCATTTCCAAAGGCATGACACTCAGGTGGAGCAAGGTGGAAAATTTATAGAGGTTGCATCTACACACCATTGTTTGCTGAGACAAAGAAGGGCCTAGGTAAAGATCCAGCCAGGAAAAGTACCTTAAATAAAGGTAAGGTTGTTAATGTAAACTTTATACCAATGTTTTCCCCTTTGTAAAAGTTTATGGTAGTTTAGGTACAGAGAGGGAGACATCCTTACAAATGGAGATTTCCTTGATAGATACAAATTTCTTTTTAGAAAGAGTTTCAAAAATAGCCAGTTAAATGTCAAAAAGTTGTATTTTGGAGGCCAATTCAGTTCAATGGGCAGTCTTTTCAAATAAGTTGTTTCTTATTTAAATTACTGACTTCAGGTAGAGCCCTTAAATGAATAGAGCTAAGCAAAAAGTTAGTGGATCTAATTTTCTTATCAATTAGCCACATGAGCTTTTTATTTGGTGTTTTGTAAAAAGCCTTTTAAAGGATGCAATAAAAAAAAATCGGAAATCTTTTTAGAAACTTCTGCATATCAACAGGCATCCCTGGTGGGTCTGATTCAGGAGCTCTGCAGGTCAGCTCTTCTATGATGCAGAGCCTCTCCCTTAAAACAGCCCCCCCAACCAGAGAGAGAGAGAGAGAGAAAGAGAGAGAGAGAGAGAGAGAGGGACTTAGACAACACCTTGAGAGCTGGCAACAGTCAGTCTAGCTGCAAATAGAGTGCAACCCACATTTCTGTCTGGCCATATTATGCTGGCTGCAAATGGAATGTAGCCATGTTTCTGTGCAACCATACTTTTGGGGCTCTCAACCTTGTGGTTGGCCACCTGCATGGGCAAGCCCAACAATCCATATACTCCCAACAGATGAAAAGTCAAGCCAAGTTCTTGGAACAAAAAATGAGACAAACAGGAAAACAGTAGCTGTCCATGGAAGGAAAAGGATCAATCTTAAAGTGCAGTGTTGTTCATCTGGAACATTCTACATCATGGTTATCATAATTCTGAATTACCTTAAGTAAGACTTTGCCACTTTTGTAAACAGTCACAGCTTCTGGGGCCATAATTTTTATACATGAAAAAGGCAGGGGTAGGCAGAGTACTCAGACCTTTAGAAATTAGGATCCAGCCCAGCATGGTGGCTCACACCTGTAATCCTGGCACTCTGGGAGGCTGAAGAGGGAGGATTGCTTGAACTCAGGAGTTTGAGACCAGTCTGAACAAGAAAGAGACCCCTCTCTACCCAAAATAGAATCATTAGCTGATGTTGTGGCATGAGCCTGTAGTCCCAGCAACTTGGGAGTCTGAGGCAAGAGAATTGCTTGAGCTCAGGAGTTTGAGGTTGCTGTGAGCTACAATGATGCCACTGCACTCTAACCAGGGTGACAAAGCAAGACTCTGTCTCAAAAAAAAGTCTTAAAAGATAAGAAGATGGTTAGGGGTAGCATGATTGATGGGAAGCTTGTTTTTTATTCTTCTTCTTGTTGTTATTGTTAAGATACCAAACACTTAAGTATCTTATTAAATTGCAAGGAAGAAGCCACTTGAGATTTACAAGAAGGTACAAGACACAGACTTGGACCTTAGAGCCTTAGTTTCTACAACCTCCCTCAAAAAAAAAAAAAAGTATGGTTGTATCCTCATTAGATTGTCAGTTTCTCAGGGAAGGATAAAGGCTCTGAGTATTCTGTTTATCTGCATGACTGGAACCCACCCCAAATAAGTGCACCATGAATGGATGGATGGATGGATGGACAAATGGATGAAGGAATGATGTTTGTATGGATGGAGGATGAATGGTTGAGAGGATGAATGGATGAATGACGGATAGTTGGATGGGATTATGGATGATGGGTGGATGGATGGGTGGATGGATGGGTGGATGAGTGGATCAATGGTTGGGTGGATGGACAGATGGATCAATGATGGATGAGGGGTGATTAGATGAAAAGGTGTAGGCTAAGTGTGATCGTATTAGTATGATGTGTGCATCAGAGTGGCCACCAGGTGGCAGATGTGACAGTCAATGATTATTCTTTCAGAGAAAGGAGTTCAGATAGTTAGCTATAAGATAGTAAACCACAGTTATAACTTTTCTCTTAAATAAGCTTATGTAAGTGGAATATACCCAATGATAAATAGAAATTTGGGGCTATCTTGTTATCTATTGATTTATTATTTTAAATTTCAGTGGGTCAACTTAGAGAAAGCCTAGAGTCTTTCCTAGAGAATGATCTTTTTGTGGAGAGGGGGGGAAGGCAGTTGCATTGACTTTTAGTTTAAAAAGGTCCTGAACGTATGTGTCCATCTTCATTCTCTCCTGAAATACCAGTAAAATGATAACAAAAGTATGATTCCATAAAGACAAAAAGAATGGAAGAGGAAGCAAAAATGCTATTATAACCAGTTTTTAAAATAGGTTATACTTAATTAGGTAGGAGTAGGAAACAATCCGGTTTTCTTTCCATCCATCTGCTTTAAATTTTCTCATATTTCCTTTTCTCCACACCAGGATGATGTCTTGTACAGATTCTAATTCTCTTCTGGGCACTTTTGGGATTGGAATAGTCTCATTTTTAAGTATTGAAAAGTCTAATCTAATCATCAATCTTTTATCCAATCCATACCTTGTCCCCTTCCTAAGCTTTGCTCTGACCCTGAATTCTGCCAAAATGGAAGTGGGGGTGCATTGTCTATTAGTTCTCTTTATCATCCCACTTCTTTCTCTATTCACTAACTGATGCTTCTACACAACCTCCAGTATCATGTCCAAGTGTACAGGGATTAGAAAAGGGCAATCCTATTTGATTGGGCATTGGTACCTCTGTGTAGCAGGTGCCCCAAAGCTGAAAATGCTTTTGCATATTTTTTGCCTACTCTACCATGAGGCTTTTGACCTCACACTATTCTCCCCACACCTTACTGGGTGAAACCCCATGCAGTTGACCTCTGATGATGTGCCCCTAACTGTCCTCCTGATGCAAGCTCATTCTTTAGAGCTAGACCTTTTGGGTAGAAACTCAAGCTAGCTCAGTATTGCTTTGCTGGTTTATCACTTTTTGAAAAAACTCATGAGTTTCTGTCCAATTCAACGATGGAAGTTCAGATTGTTCCCACTGTAGTTCCTCCTTTGTTCTACACAGGCATCTCCTGGAAGGTACTGATACTTCTGTCCTCTACCCACCTGATCCTCTAACTCCAGAGGACATGGGTCTAGTTCTTCTAAGAACACTCTTTCCCCAGACTCAGGCCAGGTACCAACATAGAGCGGGCCCACAGATTTCTGCAGCCCAGCAGCAGCTGGCTGGGATCTGAGGTGTTGGTCTCAATAATCTTAGTGTCTTGAGTGTGTGCCACAAAACCCCTCCTTGCTTGGCTCAGGGATGGAAAGAGATATTAAATGCTCACATTAAAAAAAAAAAATCCTGACTCACTCTAAAGAGTCTCTAGCCTTTTTATTGGTTTTTCTTTCCATACATATAGGCTAAAGGTGGGAGGTGGGCTAAGAGAAGAGAACTTGTTTTACTGTGAATGATATGCCATTCTTGCATGAATTTCTAGCATCTTCTTTTGAAATATGGGGGTGCATTACATTCTAGGCTTTGAGATTCAGTCAAAACTCCAAATTTATTAAGAATCTCACTTAAAAGCCTGTTACACTATAATTACATGATTATGATTATAAATAATTACTAATTATAATTAGTAATAATTAGAGAATAAAATGTGGCTCTTGGAAATTAAGAAATGATAGCTGAAATTTTAAAAGTCAATAAAAAAAGTTGGAAAATAGGGCCAAGGAAAAGACCAGGAGGTCAGACATCCTAAGAGAAGACAGTAGGGGAGAGGATTTTTAAAGAAATAATAAAGCAGCGTCATGATTGGAAAGATCCTCCAAATGCCATATATAAGGAATGGCAAAGTGATCTACACAAAGGCACATTATTATGACATTGCAGAACACTAGAGATAAAGAAAAAATACTCAGATTTTGCAAAGAGAGTGACCAGGTCAAAAAACAACGAAATGAATGTGAGACTGGCATGACTTCTCAAGAGTAACACTGGGAGCTGTAACACAATGGAGCAACGCGTTCAGAATTCTAAAGAAAAATTATTTTTAACCTAGAATTTATACCCCAGGAAGGTTTTAATTATCAGGAGGATAGAATGAAATATTTCAAATAGGCAAAGTGTAATTGCTAGTTGTCTAAGCAATGTCCATTCTTCCCTGCCTCCTTTCTAGAGAACCTTTTGGGCCCCAAAATGCGTTAAATTCTACAGTTCTTGTGCTTCCATGCAGATGTAGGAGCAGACACGTGACGCACTTCTGAGGAGTAAAATGTAAGTGTGTGATTTCTAGGAAAAAATCCTTCAACACATTGTTTGCCTTTTTCTATTCTTGTCTTTCTTCCTGGAAAAGTGTCAGGAAGCTCAAGTTGGACCAGCATCTTTTTTCCATTTTTTTTTTTTACAAGTTCTTGTTGACCTGTATGCATTATCCTGAATTTCACGACTTTCCGCTTTCTAGGTCTATTAATTAACCTTGAAACCTTTCCCTGCCTGAAGACATAAATTCCTTCTCTGATCAATGCTGCTGACTTAATGCATGTTATTGGTGTTTGCACCCCTAGTGCCTGATGGAGTAGGTTCTCGCAGGTTTTTGAAGGAATACATGAACGAAAGAGTGAACAAACATCATCTTCTTTTACCTCCCTGGACACCTCGGCCTTCTGTCAAGGCTTTAGCACTTGATTCATATTGTCTTTTCCTCACTGTTATTTGATCACAACTTCCACGACTTCAACACCCCCAGGATCCTTCCAGCCCCTTGACCTCATTGTGCCTTGACTTCTCTGAAGGGGGATGAACTAAATGATTCCCAGGTTCTGTTCTTCCTTGCATCACTATTTTCCTCTCCCACAATTTTTTGTTGCCTCTCACAATGACAATACCTTCCAGTCATTCCTGTACCCTATGACACTACAGTCATATTTATCACCCGAACAACATGGCTGTCTGGCTTAAAAACCCATATATTAAAAATTGTCTGTGGACTTTGTTTCCCCTTCACAATCTGGTCTCAACACACCTTCCTCTCCTAATCTCTCACAGCCAACCCAGATTCCTCATGTCTCCTCAAACCCACTTGGAATTTTCCCAGCTCTTTGCAGTTGTTTATATATTTTCTCTGCCTAGAATGGCACATCCAGTCTCTTCAGCCCATAGCGCTTCATCTGAGCCAATTGAAGTTGTACCCATGATCTGAGGACCAATTCTAATGCCACTTTCTCCCACACAGTATTCCCCAATGGTTTAAGTAGAATTAATCCCTGGAGGCTCTATGTGTGCAAAAATACTTTGCAATAATATTTATTACAACATTTATTAGGATAGTTGATACCTGCCCAGGTACACTCATTGAGAATGCTCCATTTCTGTAACCCTCACAGACCTAACACACAGTGCCGGGCATGTAGTACAGGCTCAAAAATTGTTGGATGAACTGAATTGAGATTCAAGGAGCTATTCCTGACTATGATTTAAGTCTAGTAGAAGTAGGAAAGGCAATGCATATCTACTCCCTTAGGAACACTGCCTCATAATTATTTTTAAAGTTTTCAATTTTATCAAAGAGCCTTAGAAACTGCTCCTTTTCAAAGCTCTACCAAAGTATTATTTTCCTAATTAATTATTGTAGAAGGATAACTATTGC
Organism: Lepilemur ruficaudatus; assembly: GCA_963574885.1. Classification (NCBI taxonomy): domain Eukaryota; kingdom Metazoa; phylum Chordata; class Mammalia; order Primates; family Lepilemuridae; genus Lepilemur; species Lepilemur ruficaudatus. The sequence goes on from CAUYRT010007407.1 coordinate 12,180, forward strand.
ATAAATCAATTCCCAACTTAGTTTGATCGTGATCACTAATGAAATAGATTGAAGATCTGGAGCTCCAAAGAGAAAGTTTTCAGATGAATAATATATTTTATTTGTCAGCAGTCCTCAGGCTCAATTTATGGTGAAATTAACTGAAAGTGGATTGCAAATAATTGTCAGCTCATTGTCAGTCTGCATTTCCAAGGCCCTGAATAGATAGAATGACGAAAGGTAATTTCGTTTTTCTTCGTAATTGCTTTTGGATAATACCAGAGCCTTTGAAAGAGAGTGTGAGGCTATGCATTTTGAAAATTGCAAAGAAAATGCAAAGCTTGGGTTGAATACCAAAAATTCTCCATATGTTAGATGTAGCAGAATTAACATTTCTGGGGCTCTGTGCGTTCTGTTCCACAAAAATTGTCTACAACACATAACATGATTTGGACTCAAGATATGAAAAACACTATTTTACATGTCAATGGTGATAGTTAGAATGGAGATCTGAGTCCACTTAACTTTATGGCAATTTTTGAAAGGGGTTAAAACAACAATACAATTTCTTTCACACAATGTGAGAAGTCAGTGGAAGTTTTTTAGCTACTCAAAATTACCAGAGAAGAGAGTAATCAATAGCCAATGAAGATGAATGAGCTTCCAAAGAGCAAATGGAGAAGGTGAGCAGATAATGGTGGCAGAAGAAATAAAACTGTAAAAGACAAAAATGAAATAACCTCAGCTTTCTGTCATTTATTTATATTTATTCTAGCAACAAGTTAAGACAAGGGAGGTTACTGTTCATGGTAACACCACAAATCACTAACTAGTAGAAAGTACCTGCTACTTCAGATCAACAATTCCCAAACACATTTCATTGAATAATACTTTGACTTGCTGGTACTGTTCATCCCACAAAAAGGTTCCATGGTTCAAGTAAGTTTGGGAATGTTGCATATTATTTCCCCCTTTTAGAGAATCATAATGAAACTCTCTGAGAAATTCTATAATAGAAAAGCCGTGTAATTCTGACCAAATATTTTAAAAGCATATTTCACTGAAGATACCAATTGATGCCTCATGGAATGCCGTCTGAGCAACAGTTTGCTAGATGTAGGTGTTGGCTCGTTCTGCAAAGCAGTCTTGCCCTGTACATTTTTAGATGGGGTCCATTCCCAGAGCTATGTCTGGGAGTAGTATATCTGCTCAGTCCTGTGTGTGTGTTAGACACTGGCTCAGTGGCACTGTGGTCTAGTGTAGAAGTGGCAGGCAAAGTGAGGAGAGAAGTTACAGTCTATATTAAATGAATGCATCCCCTAAATGCAAATTGCAAAATGAAATGTCGTTACAGAGAGATGCTTAGTTGTTAACTCAGCTAGTAAAAAAGGTACCTGAATTGAACATTCACTCTTTTCAAAGTAATCTATGATGTGTCTGTTGCCTGCTTGAAAGCCCCTTCACAGATCTCAGAAATGAGTGCAGCATCCTTATCATGGGCTACAAGTGGCTGCCTGCTCTGGCCGGGCTTGTCTCTGCAACACTCCTGCCTCTGATTGCTCCCATGCCCCAGCTTTCTGGTGTCTTTCAGATCCCCCAACTCAGACCAGGTCTTGTGGAGCAATGCTCTTCTTGTGGAGCATTGTAATTTTTCTTGGTAGCACTCATTGTGAATGATTAATTCTACGTGGGAATATTTGTTACATTGTAGTGAAGTATAACATATGCCCACTAAAGTGCCTCATCTTGAGGGCATGCTGGGAAGCACCACCACCCAGATCAAGCTACAGAACATTTCTTTTTTTTTTTATTACAGCATATTATGGGGGTACAAATGTTAAGGTTGTGTACATTGCCCTTGCTCCCCCTCCCCACTCCAGTCAGAGCCTCAAGCCTGACCATCCCCCAGACGGTGCACATCCCACTCATTATGTATGTATATACCCATCCCCACGTCCCCCACCTGTCTGCCCAACACCAGATAAATGTTGTTCCTATGTGTCCACTTAGGTATTGATCAGCTAATACCAATTTGCTGGTGAGTACTTGTGGTGCCTGTCTATCCATTCTTGGGATATTCACTTAGTAGAATGCGTTTCAGCTCCATCCAGGAAAATACAAGAGGTGCTCTATCACCATTGCTTCTTATAGCTGAATAGTACTCCATGGTATACATATACCACATTTTATTAATCCACTCATGTATTGATGGGCACTTGGGTTGTTTCCACAACTTTGCAATTGTAAATTGTGCTGCTATAAACATTCGAGTGCAAGAGTCTTTTTTATAGAGTGTCTTTTGTTCTTTTGGGTAGATGCCTAGTAGTGGGATTGTTGGAACAAATGGTAGATCTACTTGTATTGCTTTCAGGTATCTTCATATTGCTTTCCACAGGGGTTGCACTAGTTTGCAGTCCCACCAGCAGTGTAGGAGTACTTCTATCTCTCCGCATCCACACCAACATTTAATGTTTTGTGACTTTTTGATAAAGGCCATTCCCACTGGAGATAAGTGATATCTCCTTGCAGTTTTGATTTGCATTTCCCTGATGATTAGAGATGTTGAGCATTTTTTCATATGTTTGTTGGCCATTATTCTGTCTTCTTTTGAAAAGTTTCTGTTCATGTC
>CAUYRT010007409.1:0-20538 GCA_963574885.1 Lepilemur ruficaudatus
AAATTAGCTGGGCATGGTGGCGCATGCCTGTAGTCCCAGCTACTCGGGAGGCTGAGGCAGGAGGATCGCTTAAGCCCAGGAGTTTGAGGTTGCTGTGAGCTAGGCTGACGCCATGGCACTCTAGCCTGGGTGACAGAGTGAGACTCTGTCTCAAAAAAATAAAAAAATAAAATAAAATTGACATAAAATTCTAAAGGCTCAAGTCTCTTATCTAAGTGATGATATTTGACCCAACAGGGAGCTCACCCCCTCACCTCTCTCCTTCCATCCAAGGAAGATCTGCATATCAGAGTTTACATTCTTTAAATTTTATTTCAGCCACCCTTTGTCACCCAGGTTTTGGCCAGATTGGCAGTTGCTAAAACCTCTTTGCCATTGGGGAACGGGTGAGTGTTTGTTTTGCCACACTGGCTCACTCCTGTCTCTCTGAAAACCCCCTTCTTGCTGAAAGCACAACCTCAATGGGGGATTCCTGTGGAGTGGGAACACAATGTGCTTCCTCCTCAAAGTGAAGGAAATCGGATGGGGGAGAGAGTGTGAGAAAAACAGCAACAGCTCTCGATCATTTGCTTGTCAGAAGTTTAGGACAAGGGTCATCTTCTATGACAAACGGCTCTTAAGGTGCTATACCTGATTAAAGGGATAAACCTGTTTGTTGGTTGGCTGGTCTGTCCTTATGGGAGATCAGCTACTAGATCAGTGCTACCCGATGGAAATACGATATGAGCTACAAATGCAATTCACATATATAATTTTAAAGTTTTTAGTAACCTCAGCCAAAAAAAGTAGAAATAAAGTTGATCTTTATAATATACTTTAACTCATATCTCCAAAATATTATCATTTCAAAATGCAATCTCTGTGAAAAATATCAATTAGCTATTTTATATATTTTTTCCTACTAAATCTTTAAAATCCAGTGTGTATTTTACACTTACACCAGACTCAGCTCTTTCAAGCGCTCATGTGGCTAGCGACCACCGTCTTGGAGAGCTCAGCACGAGACCTTTTTGAAACCAGCAGAGAGAGGGGTGGTATCCCGGCGAGTGTGCATTTCATTTTTCAGTCCCTTATCTCAGAGATCTTTGTTCCTCTATGGTTGAGATTTCTGATATCTATATTTTGCAGTGCCAGTTTCGACACCTAAATAAAGCTGAGTACCAGCCACAGAAGCCACAACAAATGTTCTCTCTTCCCCAGCACAGTGATTTCACGGTCATGTTTTCTTTCTCTCCCATTTTTTTGATGAGGAAGCTGTTTAGAGGTCTGTTGAGGTCTGTTTGCAGCTTCAGTTTTCTTTTTCTTTCCACTCTGTTCTTACTTTTGATTTTTAAACATTCCCACAAGTCAAAAGTAGTTGGCTACCATTATATAGACTGGACTTGATCTCAGCAGTTCTCTTTTTGCCCAGAAAAGATTTATCCAGTATATGACCCAAAATTTAGATGACACTCTCTTAAATTCCTTGTCTTCATTGTGGGATCCTTTTGAGTTTTCCTGGCAACAGAACATTGTTAATGGTGTTATTGAGACCCAGGCATTATTGAAACCCTGTCTTCCAAGGAGCTATTGGTCTCTATGTATTTGTTCACTTCACTTGCTTTGGATAAAAGAATACGTTATCGTATTCTTTTCTACAGATGGAAAAATTGAGGCCCAGGGACTGAACATAACCTGTTCTGTCGCAAGGGAAATCATAGCCAAGTTGCTAGAAGTCATGTCTTCTGACAGCTTGACTTCCTGTCTAATCAGATTCACGGCTTCTGAGTCAAGCATAGTTTGTTACATGGTATGGGCTTCAAATAAATAGAAAGTGTTTTTTAAGCCTTTGATTTTATGTCTCCAGACCTGAGTTTGAGACAGTGTCTGGATTGTGTTTTGCTACAAATAACTGTAATGATAGTTTAAACAGTGAGGTTCTTCCTCTGTCTCCTGAAGCCAAATGCCCCAAGGTCTAGAATCCCAGGCAGTTACTGAGATGCCCACATCAGGGATACAGGCTCCATCCATCTCTCTGCTCCGCCGTTCTTAGTGCACACCAGGCCTCACGTCTGCACTCTGGGCAGGAAGAAGTTGAAATTAAAAAGAGGGAAAGAGCAGAGAGGTGACACCTAGCGAGACTTTACCTTTTATGTAGGAAGGGTGATCTGTCCCAAGGATTCCTTCCTGTCACCTCATGAGCCACAACTATATCAGGTGGCCACCCCATGCTGGAAGGCAGTTTAACTGGGCATACCTCTGCACTGGGCAAAATTATGAAGGAGGAGGAAAGAGAAAATGGGCTCTGGACAAGCAGCTAGCGCTGTCAACCGCAGGGACAAACATCTTTTTCGTTAGCTAAGCAAACTTCCTATGAAACATGGGCTTTTAAGGAACGGTTTTCTTCCTCTGTCAGCACACAGAGTTCCTTATAGCTTTAAGCTGGATGAGTGTACCAATATTAATATCTTAGTTTCCACAAACGTACCGTGGTTATATTAACATTACGGGGTGCTGGATGAAGGGTATATGGGAACTGTCTGTACTGTATTTTCAGCTTTTCTAAAACTATTCCAAAATATAAAAGTTTATTTTTTAAAAAGTGGTGGTTTTTTTCTGCATCTTCTTTTTTTTTTAAAGAGATGAGTGCAAATATAAATAATACAGAAAATATATGAAGTTTTTTTTACAAAAATACTACGTCTTACCACTGCTATCTTCCGTTTCTGAACTTCAGCCTCTTTCTCCTTTGAGGGTCCAGTGACGCTTCAGTCTCAGAAGGAACACCTGATCAATTACTGTTCCGTAGAGCACCGGCAGGTTACAGTGGTGACCTTTCTGAGAGTAGTTAAGGAAATGCCATCCAGGAATGAGCCTTTGGGGAGGGATGTTCACACCTTGGGGTTCCTGGGTAGGATTTTATTCCAGCGTCTCCAGCATCACAGTGTTCTCCGCTGTGTTGTTGGTCCTGCTGAATTTATTTAGGTAGGTGCCTCTCCTTTCCCCCCAGACCACCTGGGGTTGCTTTTAGACCCTTTTCTAGCATAGGTAAAGTCTGAAAAGGCTTATGCCTTGGAAGGTATTCTTCGGGTCCTGACACCCTGGGCCCTTGCGTCGAAGCACAGACGGCTAACATTTATTGAATGAATGGTTCTTATGGACCAGAGACTCTGTTAGGCCTTTTACATATATTATTTCATTTTTTCTTTGACTCATTTTACAGATGAAGAAAATTTAAGGTCAGGGCAGTTAAGTAACTTAGTAAATAGTGAAGCTGGGATTCAACCCAGCACTATCTGAGACCAGAGCAATGTTTCCTGTGCTACAGCTATATCCTTCTAATAAGCAATTCCAAAGTAATAAGCATTTTGCCCTGGTGAAGAATTTTGTAGACAACATACCCAGCCAAACTGCCTTCTGTAACGTGAAGACAGGAATAAATGAGGGAAAAGCAGACTCTGCTTTCTTGTGTTTAGAAGCTCACCTGCCTCCTCGTTTGGCATGATTCCATCTTTGGATGGGAGACAAGTCTGGTGAGGAGGTGAAGTGATAGGGTTCCGGAGTTAGTCTGACAGTGTTTCTGTCTTGGATCTTCGCGTGAATAACTCTGAGACCTTGGGCAAGTTTATGTTGTCTAAGCCCCAGTTTCCTCATCTGTAAAGTGGGAATAATTATAATAACTTTTGAATATGCTGTTATGAGAACTAAATTATATAACCATGCAATGTGCTTAGCACAGGGCATGGCCAAGAGTATTGCCTGGTAAATGTTAGTTGATTTTATTATTGTTATTTTTATCATTTTTGTCCTCGGATGCCTGGGTAGGTGGAGCTTAGTATATTTGATGACCTCATTTGTTGCTGGTCTTAACATAGAATCTTCTATGTAGTCTGTGCTGGATAGATATACTTGTTACATAAGTCAACACTGACCAGCTTTGATCAGGACTTTGGATTTATGCCAACAATTTTGAAAGCTCTAGAACAGAGTTACAGAGTTACAGATTTCTTTTGTTGAATTATGTATCTGAGGTATTGCATTGGCCAGGCAAAATAATTTTGTGTTTAGACTTCCCTGTTCTTAGAGTACAATCTAGCCTCTGAAAAAAAATCTCATTTCTGAAAAACCTACACTTTGTTCTGTACATTATTACTAACAATAAAGGTCCTAGTCTTTGGAATGCACCCAGCTATTATTTAATGATGCACAGAGAAGAGTAGGAAATAATTTGACCTTCCATCTGTTTATGACCTTTACATTTCTGGCACTAAGAGACGGAAAGAGCAGAAGCCTGTACAATCACAGTGTCATGTTTTGGTTTCTTCTTCTATCTTTACTAAAGTTCCTTCAAATCCTTTTACCTTTTCTCTTTTCCATCTTATCTTCTCCTTTCAATTAAATAAATGTAAGTGGATTATAACTTTGTGAATGTGAAGTGTTTTATTTTAGTAATATGGGTTGGTAGAGCTTTATGCCCTAAAATCAATTTCCTGCTTTCATATCCTCTTTTTAATGGTGTCAGTGCTAAGGAAGTAATTATTTTAGTCCTCTGACTCACTGTTGTTATTGCTTTTTAGAGAGTTTTGTATCCCAAGCACCTAGCATTGTCCTTAAAAACAGTCGCTTAATGTTCTTGATTTAAGGACTTTTGCTGCTTTAGGAAACAGGGCTACAGGGCTCCTTCAACCAGTGTAGTGCCTCCATTTAGGATTATTTGAAGTGAGTGGTTATGGCCTTAAGTACAGTTCAAAGTTTCTTTAAAAAACAGCTTTAATTTTTTTTGTTGTTGTAGCTCATTTTCAATTCATGTTGTCCTCCAAATGCCTGATTAAAAAGCATAATATTTTTTCAGTCTTGACCATTTTTATTAATTAATTATGCAACATACTAAATCATAGCAGATGCTTGGACTCTGTAGGACTGTAATCCAGCAGGAATAGGGAGACAAACCCGCGCAAATGTATCCCTGGACGTATGAAACAAGTTAAAGCTTATGTTTTGTTGGCAGTGAAGTTACAGCATTTTCATTTGCAGAATTTATTTGCCTTCTAGAAACACTAAGTCTGAGGAATAGTTGTACCATCTGTTTATCCTTGAAGTTTGTCAGTGCTCTTAAACAATGTCTGTAAGTGCTGAGTGGTTTTTTTAGGAGATAATAGAGATCAGTAGGAGCTAAGAGAGTAAGAGGAAAAGGAGTGATTGGATGATTAGAGTGCTGTCCTTGGTGACCAAGAATGACCCTTTTCTAAGACCCCCACCCAGCCTTATGCACTTGGTGAAGCAGGCAGTGAGCTATGCCCACCCCAGCTGCTCTAGATGTAGGGAAGTTACTAATGCTGATATTGGCAGCTAGTTAGGGAGTTATGTCTTTAAGGCAACCTTGATGAACTTTTAATTATAACTTTGACACGAGTTTGCACTTGTAGTCATGGCTCTCTTAGCCCGATTCTTGCCAATCTTTCTTCCTTATTATAATAATCATTATCCTTACTTCCCTTTAAGCCCTCTTTTTACTCTACTCAATTGCATATGTGATCCCAAATTTAAGACCACCTTAAAAAAAAGTTCATGCTGTGCCATCTAGGGAACAGTAAATGTCCCCACGATCTCTGCGTGCTGCTATCTAGTGCTGGATTCAGTCCCCTTCTTTCACGGTGCCTGTTGTTATATCATTTACCAGCAAACATTTCAAGGATGAGTGAAAGTATGTGACCTTCCTTCCTCCAACTAGATAAATGCCCTAAAATATCTTTTATATTCAGCTGAACTTGTAGAGCTCAAGATGATACATTTTTATATTCATCCTCAGACTACATGTACGAGTGGAATGAAAGCCAATTATTCCCCTTTAAGGTAATCAGCGTATTTCATTTCTTTGTGTCTGCTAAAATCATCCTAATCATTTATAAGGAAAAAAATGTAGCCATATTATCCACAAAAAGAATACATCTGTACCATGTCAGTATTATTTTGGTAAACTACATGACATTTCCATCATGCTTTCTGGAAAGTTAAGGTATGCAGTGAATAGGGATCTATTTTTCTTTGAACCAACAGTGAATTTAGTGCTTCTAGAGTTCCAGCTTTCCCAAGTAATAAGATCTTCTCGAATTTACAAGGCTCCAGCTTTCTGGATATGTCTGCTTCTCTTCCCATTTCATTCCATTTAATACCAAGCCAAGACAAGCCCTTGGAGAATTCCACCAAAGCAAAAAGGGAAGGTTTGGAAAGTCCCAGAAATTATAAATTGAATGAGTATAAAATTGTCAGTTTTCAATTATAACTGTTGATAAGATCACAACTGGAATATTAGATATTAAATGTAGACATTGAACACTGTCTCTTCAAAGTTTCATCCTGTTTGAAGATGAATAGCCCAAAGGAGCAAAAAATGAAGTTTATCAAACTGTGTATGTCACATTTACTATACTATGAAGGTCCTGTATATCACTGACATCTGAGAAATGCAGAATTGGACCAACTTTAATATTTAGAGTCACCAATGAACTGGTCTCCTAAATTTTTCTTTCCTTCTATTTTTTTCCCTCAGGTAATGGATTTCTTTTTCTGTGTGTAATATCCAATAAAGTTGCGTGCTCCTAAGCCACGTGGCAGCATATCATCAACAAATAACAGTAAAAACAACAGTGGTTCTAAAATAATAAGAATACAATTTATTGAGTTCTCACAATCCTTTTGGCATTATGCTTAACACTTAAATTCTGCTATCTAATCCAGTCCTCATTTTCCCTGATCTCATCATATTTAAGATCATCTATACTATTAGGAAGAGAATGTGATGAGTAAGGACTATTTGAATTTAACTTTTTACTTTGCTCTTAGACGTTATGTATACCCTTCTGGCTATAGGTGGTATAGAGGTGGAGGGATGGAAGATGGAGACTGGAGGTGAATTAAACTCTAGGTCAGTAATTAAAGCCAGAGGAGACACATTATTAGATCAGCAATCAAATTTCCACTTCAATTAGAAATACTTTTAAAGTACTTTTATCTCTTATGGAATTTATTTTTTAACTGACAAATAATAATTGTATTATACATATTCATGGGATACATACTGATTTTGATACACATAATGTATAGTGATCAGATCATGGTAATCAGCATATCCATCATCTCCAATATTTGTCATTTCTTTGTGTTGGGGACATTCAATATCTTCCTTCTAGTTATTTGAAAGTATATATTATTGTTAAATATGGCCATCTACAGTGGCATAGAACACTAGAATATATTCCTCATATCTAGCTGTAATTTTGTATTTTTTAACAAATTTCTCCCTATCCTCCCTTCTGCCTCCCCTTCCTATCCTCTAGTATCCTCTGTTTTACTTTTTACTTCCATGAGAGCAACATTTTTTAGTTTCCAAATGAGTGAGAACATGCAGTGTTAAACTTTCTGTTCCTGGATTATTTCACTTAACAGAATGTCTTCCAGTTCCATCCACGTTACTGTGAAGAACAGGATTTCATTCTTTCTGACAGATGACTAGTATTCTGTGGTATATATACCATATTTTCTTTACCCATTTCTCTGTTGTTGGACATCTAGGTTGATTCCATATCTTGGCTATTGTAAATAGTGCTGCAAATTTTTCATCACCCTAAAAAGAAATCCCCTATTTTAGCTAACCCTTCCCAACTGCCAAGACCCCCTCAGCCCCTGGTAACCACCACTGTACTTCTGTCTCTAGAGATTTCCCTGTTTTGGACATTTCATCTGAATGGAATTGTATAATGCATGGTCTCTGTATTACTTTTGTAACTCTCTGAGGGTCTATAATTATTTAAAAATAGAATGTTTTAAAAAATGAATTGAGCTGTTGCTCTGGGACAAGCACCATGCTGGGAGCTGGGGACACACGACTAAAGGAAGCCACAATCAGTGCCCCAAAGAGCCTAGAGTTTAGAGGGAAAGACAGAGGAGGAGTGGGACAACGAGGGTGCGGTGTGGTCAGTGCTGTGATGGAGGAAGACTAGAGTGTGGATTGGGGGTGAGGCCAGGGAAAGTTCCCCAGAGGAACTGGTTAGCAAAGTTTTAAAGCACATAACACGTGGAGAGAATTTGGGACCATGTGTGGACAGGCCACAACCTCATGTGGCATCTATGAAACTAAACTCTTTCTTGAGACTTTTGCCCCTGTTGGCTGGAGTCTTCTGGCTGCAGCACTCCATGGCCAGGATGCCAGACAGTCCTCATCTGCTATCTCTTCTCCCCAGTGTCCAACAAACACCCATTTGTGGACAGCAATCTTCTCTACCAGTTCAGAATGAACTTCCGTCGGAGGCGAAGACTGATGGAGCTGCTCAACGAGAAGTCCCCTTCCTCCCAGGAAGCTCACGACAGTCCCTTCTGCCTGAGGAAGCAGAGCCATGACCACCGCAAATCTACCAGCTTTATGTCAGGTATGCCATTCAATGTTTCCTGCCTTTCCGGAAATAGTCGAGTAATAACCCCTCTTTGGGAAATTCTGTTCTGCAGCACATCTGTATTTATTCATAACCAAGAAATAGGCAATTATTACATTGCCTATTTTACATTGCCAATATTACATATTACTTATTCAGTTCTCTAAATCACAACTTGAAAAAGCTATGTATTTAAGTATGACTAAAACCTCTGTGGGTGTGGACGCTGATAACAATGAAAAGGCAACTGATTTTCCACCCATCATCAAGGGGTGACAGAGAACAGAGAAGAGCCAGGAAAAGCAGACCCAGAGGCCCAGAAAGCCCAGCTGCCTGGGTGTTCCATGTAAAGTCAAGCAGTCTCATCTTTGCAATTAGCCCTGATGGAAATGATGGTATTTGCTGTTGCCAGAGATAAATCCAGAAAAGGTGAATTTGAAGTTAGTGTCATTCTGTTTAAGAAGGTGAGGTGCTTAAAAAGATATCTTCAACTCTGAAAACTTGGCATGGACTCAAGAAACTGATTGGCTTAAGGTTTGAAAGTGCTGGGCTTATCCCAACACAGTGAAAGTGTTATGTGTCAGTTATGAATAGGAGCAGACACTGAGAACACTTACAACTATATGTAGGGACACTTCTGTGCCCCAGGCACTGAGCCAAGCTTGGTTGCATTAATTTTCTCATTTAATTCTCACTGTGACTCCAAGAGGAAGGACTTTTCTTATCCCCATTTTACAGGTGAAGGAACTAAGGCAGAGTGCAGCGCAGCGTCCTGCCCGGGGTTAGAAAGTGGTGGGCAGAGCTGGGTCTCACAGCAGTTTTGTCTTACTCCAGTGCTTCCTTTTCTAGCCCCATACACCTCAGGTTCCTCAGATGCAAGTGGCTGGAGGGGAGAAGGAAACAGGGCTACTGTGGGAAAATAAAGACTGGCCAAGGGTTAGGAGCCTGAGCCTGTGCTCCCAGGCCAACCTGGCCAGACCAAGAGGACACCCCAGTCGAGTGCCTCCTTAAGGCTGCAGTCTTCTGCAAATGCAGAGTAACTGTTCACTTTCTCACTGGTGCAAAGGTTTGCCTGTTTCTTGGGTGGGCCCAATAGACCTGAAGCAGTGATGATGATGAGGAGGAGGATATATAGTAACCATGGTTACCATAAATGCCAGCATTATGTTGTGCTTCCATGGCCAGAGTGCTCTCCAAGTTTTCTGTCATTCACTCATACACCTTCCCCCTATTGCGAGCCAGCCTACTCCATGACAGAGAGAACCGGGACTGAAGACACTGCCTCATATACACTGTCAAAGCCTGAATATGTGCTCTATATTTTAAACTCCTTCTTCCATGGCTCTGGGTGATGAATGGGCTAATATTAAATCAGAAGACGTTTATTATCACTGTTAATTCATCCCCTGTAGAGCCAGCATTTAATTTCCATTCTAGCAGGAACTGCTCAGCATGGGTTTGGGAGTTCTTGAAATAATATCATCCTTTCACGCAGGTGATCTAGTCATCCCTTGAGATGGCATGATTCTCACTTTACAGTTAGGGAAGTCGAGGCTCAGAGAACTGCAGGGAATGGCCCCAGGTTGTGCTGTAAGTGGCAGAGCTGCAACTCACAGTCTTGCTTTTCTGACTTGACTCTGCCAGAGTATTCCTTCCTAGCCTCACTGTACCCTGCAGCAGAAAGTCCATGTGGTATCTCCCCCTCGGTGACCATGTTTGTTTTCTGGCCTGCACAGTCAGCCCCAGCAAGGAGATCAAGATCGTGTCCGCGGTGAGGAGGAGCAGCATGAGCAGCTGCGGCAGCAGCGGCTACTTCAGCAGCAGCCCCACGCTCAGCAGCAGCCCCCCTGTGCTCTGCAACCCCAAGTCCGGTGAGTGCCCGAAAGGTGGCCCTGCCCCTGACTACGGCTCTGGGGAGCAGACCCTGGGACCCTGGGAATGTTATTAGAACATGCTCTTGGCGTCAACACATGTTGAGTGAAAGGAGAGGGGATAAGATTGGGCAGAGAGAGAAATCAGGCTGTACTGCAGTCCCAGTGAAGGCTACAGTTGACCCCAGTGAGATCTGGTAGCTCTGGAGAGCTCTGGAGCTGCCATGGCCCTTCAAAGTTGCCTAGAACTCTGTTGAGGGGACTGGGCCTTTATACCCACATGTTGATCAGTTATGAGATGGTGGCTGTCCCTGGGAAGAGGGCATGACCTTGGGCAAGGCAGTTCTCTTCAGAGAGATGGTCCCCAAACACAGCTGAGTGTTATCTGCCATTAGCACTCCCAGAGCTGGGAGGAGTCTCTCAGCCCTCAGTGGGGTTTTGGCAGAGCATGACAATGTTCGTCACAGCAGGGGAAACAGGGCCTCCCAGGCTGTAGCAGATGCAAAGATCCATCTGTCACGGCCCAGCACCCCTAAGGAGGAAGCATGGATCTATGCAAACCCAGCTATCCCTGGAGTTGACTCTTGGTGCCCTGTGGTATCAAAATCTGCTCATCAACTTCCATGGCCTTTTTATTCCAGGGGAAAAAATCTAGACACAAAGATTGTTGATGAACTTGTACTTAGAAACAATCCTTTCTCTGTCCCAGTCAGTTAGTTCTTCAACCCCCCAGGAACTTCTGATCCATTGACGCTCCTGCCTTCTCACCAACCCTTACCGACCTGCATCCTCATGCTGTCCTTCCCAGGATGAGGTTGTGCGATTTATCATTATAGTCATCACTGGAAAACACTCTCGACTCCATTTGTTTAGTGTACTGTCCACCCCAAGTTCAGTTTATCACCTTCAGGGAAGAGTCTTTGTTCCCTTTGCTCATGACGTTCCCTCATCATTAGATGTTGGGGATGCAAAGCTGAGAGGTCATGACCCCGGCTCAATGAATACACCATTTCTTTGGAGAAAAAAACCAAAACGTTATGTGTTAGTGAGAATAAGGACTGATAGATGTTGATCAAAGGGCTTTAAGAGAAAACCCTGTCATCTAATGCTTTTATCTAGGAAGGCGGCTATTTTTCCTAATCTAACTTTTCCTTTTTACCGCTTTCTGGAGGACTAGCAGCAGGAGTAAAGTTATAACCTGCAAGTGAATGAAGAAACTTGCTTCCACATTGGCTAAAAAAATCATTGAGCACCCATGTACTACTGGGTTTTTCAATTAATGGAGTGTGCTCATAAGGTAGCATGAAAAAGGAGAACTGAATTCTTAGAAATGGGATGTTTGAAGCTCAGGAGAAGCTGTAGAAATCTAACAGGCATCCTCACAGCTAAGAGCAAAAGATCTCAGATTCAAAAAGTGATCAGCTGTGCTAGAACCATTTGACTTGTTTTTGATTGCATGTGATGGACTATGAACGAAGTGTTAATTATATAGATTAGCAACACATCCATGTTCCCTGAGGTGGGTTAGTATTCTTTCCTCTTCCTCCTTGTTCTTTGGGTCAAGGGGAAGGGTTTACTGTTATGAAGGCATAGGAGAAAGGTCTTGTTACCTCTCCTGGGTCTCTAAGGACAAGAGCTGTCAGGACTGAGTGGTGGTTCATAAATTTCACTTCTTACCCTCACCCTTTTGACAAGCTTTTCCCTCACCCTTAAGAGGGTTCCCAAGACCCAGTCAGCTCAGTTGTGATTTTTTTCCCCCAGCAGACTATCAGGCCTTCACAATAAGGCATTTAAAAATTAATCGTCCTATGTACACCAAGAATGTACTATATATACTTTTTAGTTCAGTATATAAATTCCCTAAGCCAGACCAAAAAAAAAAAAAAAAAAAAAGCTACAGATATTAACATAATCAGAATCATTGTGATGAGTAAATAGACTTCCAAGGATATGAAAAGAGAAAGCTTAAGGGTAATTCCCTGGGCCTCAAAGTTTCTATATTTTTCCACATAGTAACAAGAAAAAGTAGATTAAAATAAATGGTCGGCACTGTTGCCACATAGCTTATTGTGACTCCTATATCCAAATTCATAAGCCCCCTGCGGGTTTGTGGGGGATAGAGAAGGAGTTGTTTGACAGGGAATAAGAAAGATCTCAGTCTTCAAGCATTGACCCCTTTCTTACCTCTATCCATCTAGTCCCATCTTGATATTTGACCTACTCCCTCTTGGTCTGGTGAACATAAATTCATTTTTGCTTTTAGACGCTTTAGGAAAGCAAAAATAATATCAGCTACCAGACGCCTCAGCAAGAAGCACAGCATTGCCCTTAACTGAGAAGGCGGCTTGTTAGGCCAGAAGGCCGTGCATGTAACCAGCAGGCAAGGCCCAGCTGCCTGGTGGATCACCCAGGCCTTGCCCCACACTGCCTTTCCTTACTCTGCTGCACACTGTTCCAGGACTGGCATCTGATGTCTGGCTACTGCTAGCAAAGGGAATTGGAGGCTGCCACTTTGCCAGGTTGGGCCCCTGTCCCAGCCCCTTCTGTTTCTTTGTGGCACTTCAAGTACACGATGTCTATAAGGCTAGGTTAGAGTAGGTCCCTGTTCTCCAACCTGCTGGATGCTCTGGGTGGTTGTGGCAGTCCCTTCTCCGGTTCTTAGTGATCACAGAGTGGATGGGGAAGTTCATTATTGGTGGATTTTTAGGCAGCCGGCAAGTCAGGACCTGGCTACTGTCTTTGCCATCTTGATAGGCAGTGACAGGGAGCTGATGAGAACAGATATCTTAGAAAGACATTACACCACCATCCTCCAGAGCTTCTGAGCCCTTTTGTTTGCTTACAGAGACAGCATGACAGGAGGGACAGCATAGCTGAGAGCATGGGCGCTGCTCTCCAATGTTTGAGTTTGATCCCACTTCTGCCACCCGTTAGCTCTGGGATCTGGGCTACAGGCAATTTAACTTTTGTAAGCTTCTGTTTTCTCACTTATAAAATGGAGATAACAGTGAACCTAACTCATTCATTCTTGTGATGCTTAAATGAGATAAAATGTTTATAGCACCTAGCTTAGTGCCTAGCACGTGTTGAGGACTCAGAAAAGTTCACTAGTATTATTACTCAGGGCAAAAAACACTGTGCACATGTAGTCCTGGGTGTTAATAAGGAAATGAGTGTGCAATATGTTGGGAGGGGGTTGGATGGGGTCAGCTCTTGAAATATGGCTGTTAGACCACTAGAGTCCTAACTTTGATGTGTATAAATGCATGTTGGGATTTAAAAGGAAGAAATGCAAGAATTAGAAAACATGGCCCTTTTCTTTACAGAAAAATGTCAACTCCCCCCTTCGCCTCCACCCCTGGCACTCTTGCTTCCCTTCCCTTTCTTTCTTTGTTTTTTTCCCATAGTTCTGTGAAGTAAATTTAAGATTATTTATGTTTGCTGATATTTTTTGTCTCTATCCTGCGAGAGTTTAAACTGTGAGGCAGGGACCTTTGCCACTTTTGTTCACGGATGGCCACATAAGAGGCACTCAGTAAATACCTGCTGAATGAATGAAAGAAGGACTCGGAAGTGCTTATTCCTTGCCCTGGTGTCTATCTCACAGTGCTGAAGAGACCCGTCACATCCGAGGAACTCCTGACTCCCGGGGCTCCGTATGCAAGGAAGACATTCACGGTAGGCTGATGGTTTGGCTTTTTTGCCTACACATGTTAACACAGCAGTGGGTAGCTACGGACTGAACCGAAAACTTTTTCCTAATTTTCCTTTTGTTTTTAGCACAATTATAATACTAGGCTTTCTTGACCCAAAGACACTAAAATGCATTAGGACTTGACATGGTTTATTATTAATATAGCATTTTAAATTCTTTTTGATGTGTCTTTTTTTTAGAAAAAAGATTTCCATTATGTACCAATTCTAATGGAATTACAGATTTTAAGGCAAAGGGTAGTGCACATAATGCCAACAATTCCTTCTGCATTACAGTTAATTCTAAAAATCATTTCAGATATTAGAGGAGTCTTAAGGTAGAGAAGGAAACTACTCAAGGGGTCAGTTGTTCTACTGCAGACACGGTGCTTTGACAATGTCGGCATGCCTTGAGATACACAAGCATCTGACTTGGGAGCGCTGTGTACCTGTGAGCAGACCTGACCACCTGCCCCTTCTTGGGGGCCCTTCAGCTACTTTCTGCCTCCACTGGTTTTCTTCAAACAGAATCAAAATGTTCTTATCGACATGACTCACTCACCTTCCCTTGTCTTCTTTGTCACTCACATCCATGTCAACACCCTCTTAAAAACACCTCACCTGTTTCTTTTACCTTCTAACTTTAGTGACATTAACTCAGGGGGAAAAAAATCTATACACATTCATTCAACACAGGTTGCAAACCTTTGTCAAGAGCTACTTCACATTTGCGCACTGAGGAATAAATAGGAGAAAGGCACTGATAATATGTCTGTATCAGGGAAAAAGGTAAAAACTGTACATTTGGAAGTGAAATTAGGTGTAATAAACTAATACAGCAAACCCTCAAGTCATGCAAGGGCCTAAAACTCTTGGGACTTTCCACAAAAATTTCTATTTGCTTCTCTGTTTTCCCTCAGTCTCTAACATTCAAGAGATGATTGTATTTTGAAAGTATTTGTCTTTGGCTTTCAATTTAAATGCCAACATTGTTAGTAATTGATTGTGAATGTGTTTCATCTGGATTTTGGTTGGGATATGGGTTAAAGGCTTGTCTGGGAGCTGTCCAGGGAACGTGAGTGCCAGTTCTAATAATGGCTTCTATAGAAAAGTCATGCTTTAGTTCCAAACAACTTTTGGATTAGAGTCTACTTATACATTGTGAACTTTATGTACTTTCTCACTTTTTTTGCTTGGTGGAGAAAATTGTGTTTCAAAAAGCCGAGATTCTCCATATTTTCCACCATTAGTGATTTAAATCGTTACTCTAGACTTCAATAAGGTTGCAGGATCAAGAGTGTATCGTTTGGATCCGGACAAAAAGCACAAACTTGGAGTAGAAATTGTAGCTGGAAAGACATTTCACCCATGCTTTGAAGATCTTCTAAATCTTGTATTGGAGTCTGATATTAAATTGTATAATAGCCGAAGAAAGGGGCAATCTGCCAGTTGTTTATTGAGTAGTGCCCTCCCAGGAGCATCTTCTTTCTGCCAAACAGGTTATGTTTCTTGACCACATTGTCCACAGAGAGATGCCTGTGTTTGTGATAGAAGCAAAGTGTTCCTTGGCCCTGACAAGGCAGAGATGAAATGGAGAAAGATATGTCACAGCACACACTTAATCTTGGGCTGGTTTTCTCTCTCTTGAAAGGACAGGCAAATCGCCAGGGCCTGTCTGCTGACGGCTAATTGCGGTTTTCCTCTGTAGATTGTTGGCGACGCCGTTGGCTGGGGCTTTGTGGTGCGAGGAAGTAAGCCATGCCACATCCAGGCCGTGGATCCCAGCGGCCCTGCAGCTGCGGCGGGAATGAAGGTACTAGCTGGGCTTTGCTCAGCCTCGTTTGTATGTCTTATTCTCCACATTCCTTAACCTTCTCCTGGGTCTCCCTCTCTTTTAATAGAGCAGGGTCTAAATACCTCCAACCTGATTTCATTGTTTGGTGCCATCTGTACCTTTTCTCTCTATTTTGGTCCCATTTTTGCCAAATTTCCTTTTTCCTTTCCTAATGGGGTTGAAATGAAGCCAAGAGCATGTGATGTAGCGACCAGGAGAGCAAGTTTTCCTGCCCCTCTGCCTGTACTGTCTCCAAACCTCTCTTGGTGTTTCACATTTATCCCTGCAGCCAATCCTGAGTTTGAAAAAATACATATCTCTTTTCATTTAAATCTTATATAATAACTCTGCTGCATCTGTTCTATGCGTGAGGCGTGTTCCTGTGGGATTAATGTAGCCAGTAGCACATTCTAGACCCTAAGATATTGTAAACACTGAGAAAAAGAAACCAAAAGTCATAGAATTTGGAAGAGGAAATCTGGATTCATATCTCGGTCCTGCTGATTACTGGCTCTTTGATTTTTGAACAAGTTTTCAAAGAAGAGCCTATTTCCTCCTCTCTGAAGTGACAATTATACTATTTTCCTCGGCTGTTTGATGGATTAAATATGTGAAAACACTTTGGTAAAGTATAAAGAACTATACAAACATTGATTCAATATTGAATGAATATGTATGATTTTTGAAAACAATTTTTACATATTTTTAGTACTAAAGTGATACATGTATAGTCAAGAAAATATGGAAAATGCAGAAAAGCAGAAAAAAATTAAAATTACCCTTTATCTTTCCTAATTCAGAGATAACTACTGTTAACACTTCTTAAGCAGCTTTATTGAAGTATAATTGGCACATGCTAAAGTGTAGCACTGTTAGCAGTTTGATTTATATTCTTTTAGACTTCTCGTTTGCACATATATGTTATATACATTGTTTTTATTTATACAGAAATATGATATCAAGGGAAGTTGAGAGCAATCTGTTTTCTGCTTTGAAACACCTTCCCTTAGCACAGTTTTGTTCTGTTGTCTGTGAAACATTTCACAGAGGATATTTCTGTCTTGATTAGCTGGGACCATGGGAGGATGTAGAAGGCTTGACAGCGAAAGATCATTCCCCTGTTTATTTATTCAATACTTTTGTACTCTCCCATCGAACCTTTTCCTAGAGCAGTAAACTAGCCCAGCAGTAGCCATGATTTGGATCTCCACTTCTCTAATTTCCAACATGTGCCCTCTGGCATTGGTGGACATCCTGGGAAAAAAGTGGGCAACAGAAAATGGCTCAAGGGAGCAAAGAGCACCCTTCCTGCCTGTCAGAATGATCAGGTCCTGTGCTCTGGGGCAGCTATGGAAGCCTCGTTGGCTAAGGCGGGCTGTGTTAGAGGCCCCTCCTGCCTTCTCAGGACTCCAGTGGGCGCAGCACCAAAGCAACTCAGAGCAGGAAAGTTGGCCAGGATCGTTAAAGGCGAACACTTGTATCCATGCCAAGGCTGAATTTTTAATTTTCTAATGGAACTCTTGGCTTGGGAAGAATTTTATATTTTATTTGCACAGTAACATACCCAGTATAAATTATTTTTGGCACCGTGCTTCAGTTCTGAGCATGCACTCACTTGCTTGAGGCTTTGGCTTAAAGCACATTTCTTCAGAGGAAAGCAATGGATTTGCATCGCAGCTAAAGACCTTGTTTTGCTTAGCCAAAAGTGTGGTTCATTTGATTGATTTTAGTTTATCTTTATTGATGAACATGCATAATCATTCTGGGCATTGCAATTGATTAATTAACTCTTTAATGTATATACCCTGATAGATGGGTTATCTGATATATATTTTTTCAGTTTCATAAGTTAATACTTCATATGGTTCACATTTTTAGCTTCTCAGGAGGTATACAATAGTTTTCGTATGTTACAGAGCACTGCAGAATTCATTAGAGGAATCTTTCCATAATTGTATCATATAGCTCTCTGGCCCAGCAAAATGTCCTGTTCTGAGGTTCTGTGATCAAAGTGGTTTTAAACTGTCACAGACTTTATCCCCCTCTTGAAAATTCACAAAACATATTAGCATATTAAAAATTCTAATAAATCTGGCAGGGAAAAAAGCTTGTTTAAATTGTTTAGCATAACATTTTATCATTCAAGGGAAACATTCAAATGGAGTCTTTATTAATGTTGTTAAGATATATCACTAAAATTGTTCTGAGAAGATGCTTTTGGTCAGACTTTACTTTAGAGCGAACATAAAATAATGCATCGATTAACAATGGGGATATGTTCTGAGAAATGCATTAGGCAATTTCGTGGTTGTGTGAACATCATGGAGTGTACTTACACAAACCTAGATGGTACAGCCTAGCGCACACCTAGACTGTGTGGGATAGCCTACCACTCCTAGGCCGCAAACCTCTACAGCAGGTGGTTATACTGAATACTGTAGGCCCTTGTAGCACAACGGTAAGTATTTGTTTACCTAAACATGGAAAAAGTAATGTGTTGCACTACAATGTTAGGACAACTATGTCACTAGGTGATAGGAATTTCTCAGCTCCATTATAATCTTATGAGACCAACATCCTGTATGTGGTCTGTAACTGACCAAAATGTTGTTATGTAGCATATGACTCTATGGAGGTATATATTTGTAATTGTACTGTTTGTTGGTTAAATTAAAATGATAGTGAATACCATGCCCTCCAGTATAGTTTAGCTGTGTATATTCATTAGAAATTACTTTGTACATTATTTTCTTACCTAAAACACTGAATAAATTCTTATTTTATCATCTCTGTTTATTATAGAATCATTTTACTCCCATAAAAAGCCATTGCATAATCTAATCCTAAAGGTTTGTTTCCATTGACTTGTCATGTCACTGCTGCCCTCACCTAGGAAAACTGCAGAGTTTGGAGTGTGCCGTCCTGTCAAGGAGCTTCCTGGGGGGTTGCCCTGGGGCGGGATCCTGCAACTTTGGCACTGATTCACCTACATGGTCTGGGTGGCAGAAATTGTTCAATATTCTACCCAGATGCCTCCTTTTTGCATCTTTGACTGTTAAGAGCTGACCCTGGATGATGTAAGTGCCTGCCTGGCCTTCAGTGTCCCTTTCTAGACTGAATGTCGGGCTCGCTCCTTAGATCCAGACTCTGGTTTTCTCTTGATTTCTGAGGGCACCATACTCTTCCTCTGGGCCTTTGCAACTGTTCCCTCTAGTGGGATTTTTATACTTTTACTATGGCTGCTTAATATCACTGCTTACTTACTCAAAATGCATATCATCTTGTAACTAAGATTCTCATGTTCACCATTTCACCTGTCTTTTATTTCACCATTTTATGGGAATGAGAAAGTTTTAGGATATAGGCCACTGGTGTGTGGACAGGACAGGCCCTGAGCTGAGTCAACAGAATGCCATTTTCCCCCTGTTAACACTTCTAGATCTTTCCAGACCCAAAGGAGAGCTCTCTGCCTGACTTAAATGGAACTCTTGGTCGGTGACTAGTGGGCCCCTTCATGCCTGCATTAAAACTTTACTTCTCTAGAAAGTCTAGAAGAACTCCAAGATAAATGTGTCATTTGGGAGAATGGTAAGGTCTACCCCAATTCTTTTCTGGACTGGAGTAGGTAAATCTGTAACCTTTGCATCTAAGTAGTCTACCCCTAATTTCCCAGAGCTCTTCATGTCTCTGACCTCACCAGAGCTGATTTAGCCTCCTGGGAGCTGGAGCATCAGGCAAGGTGCTGGTTGAGACTGCTGAGATGTGCACCAGGGAACATGTAAATATCTAGAGCAGGGGGTAGGGTCCAACCTGACTTCAGTTGTAAGTGGAATTGAATTTTGGTGAAATATTAGACTTTTGCACTATCTCAAGCTTGTTTGAAAATTTATTTTTATCTCAAATCTGTTTCTTTTCTTCCTTTCTTTCTCTTCATGCAGTAGTAGCTCATTTGTTCCCAAAGACCAGAAAGGGAACAGATGTTATAACGGAGGCCTCAAACTGTAATATCTTTATTTTTAGCTTTGTCTAAATCAAGACCCACATAAAAAGGAGAACAATTCCTTACACCTTTTCTAATAATTTGCTGTATAATTTCATACTACTCTCCTCCTCCCCCATGCTTGGGGGACAATGACTATTATGTCATTAAAATTCTCACTTGATTCAGCATCTTTGAGGTTGGGGTTATTCTTATTTTGAAAGTTTTTTTACTTAAAGAATAAAATCTGTAAACCCCTGGCTTAGAGGACCTTTCTTTGGCACTATAACTCTAGAATGGAGCATGAAATATGAAATTTGTCAGAAGTTTAGTCAACCCAGGCAATGCATTTGCATCTAGAAGTTGATTCCTGCATGTTCCCTCTGCTGACTCTCCACTCAGCCTTGAAGAATTTCTTACCATTGGCTGCTGGTTCCTTCTGCTGCATAGGGGAAAGGAAGAAACAAGAATAGGAACTGTCATTTACCTAGTGTCTTCTACATACCTGACCCTGAACCATGCCAGGCCCTTTCTCTGCATGAGCCCACCTAATGTGAGCATCAAAATACTAATATCCTGGAGGGGCCGGGCACTGTGGCTCACGCCTGTAATCCTAGCACTCTGGGAGGCCAAGGTGGGAGGATCGCTCAAGGTCAGGAGTTCGAAACCAGCCTGAGCAAGAGTGAGACCCCGTCTGTACTATAAATAGAAAGAAATTAATTGGCCAACTAAAGACATATATAGAAAAAATTA